>CAKAOH010033366.1:13700-38886 GCA_916701665.1 Sebastiscus tertius | reverse complement strand
AGTTGTAGGGGCAGTAAATGTAATCAGGTGTTAGCACACCACACACCCTGTGCTATCTTTGTGATTATTAGGCAAATAAGGATAGAAAGTATGGTGAAGAAAGTTATGTCTTGGGCAAAACAAAACAAAAAAAATTGACTGTGACGTGCTTGTGTTTCTATCTGCTTGCTCATATTTAATGAAACATTATAAATAAATGCAAAAAGCAGAAAAAGCAGTGTCTTCTTGCTTATTTTTTGGTGAAAGATTAGCAGTTGCAGGTATCTGTCAGCGTTTCCCCCCGTCCCAGTCTTTGTGAGACAGACGACATTGTAAAAAATCCACATGGAAGAGAATTTTTGCTCTCACAACATTCTTTCTATGCTTATCCAAGATTGCGCCACATTCTGGCATGAGCTCGGACATCCTCTCCCTCCCGGCCCTGCATGTTGCCCTCGTGTGAGAACTGAAGAATATATTATTTTTGCATCGTGTCTCTAATATATTCCAAGAACTCATCCGACTTGTAGGGCAACATGCACGTCAAAGGATGTCCAGGAACTTATTCCAGAATAAGATGTCATGTGCTTCTTAGGCTTCTATAGTTACTGTACAAATGATGCTCTTTTATGCAAAAAAAAATCCACAAATGTGTGCTATTACATTTGCTGAGATCATATTGTTCTTTCTCATACTTATGCTGTGTCCAATTTGTCGTGTGCTAATGAGTGACATTCTGATTCATTTGAAGGGTTGTGCTAAAACAGTACCACTACATACAACTCTGCCAGCCAATCCGAGATATTGGCTGGGTGCAGACTCTAAAGCAACACCTGTGGGGCTGTGCGCTACCCGATCCAAGGTAATCGATCGCGAGAGCAATGAAAGGAAATAGACCACGAGCCACAAATGTCGCTCATTCCCATTCATACATGCTCATGGAGTTGTGATTTACTTTTGTTTTCTATTACAGTGGCACAGTTTTGTTTCACCGCATTAACTCTGGTCTACTCCTCCGGTCACAGCCCTTCTGTAGATTTCTCTTCCATATGGACACTAGAGTAGGGGGAGGGTGAATGGGGCTGTCTGACTGCCTGCTGTCACATCCTACATGTAAGGTTCCTTAAGGTGCCTGTTCTTAAGGAGGCCCCAGGTTTAGTCCAGACATCACCTCTGTCAGCTGCTGTAATGCACCCACTCTTCATGGTTAAAGGACCAGTGTGTAGCATTTAGGGGGGTCTATTGGCAGAAATGGAATATGATTATTAATAAGTATTTTATTTGTGTACTGTTATCAGGTCATTAAATAGCCGTTATAATTCACTATAAGCCCCATAGATGTGGGTCAATAGGGGCCTACTACACCCACTAGTAGGTTTTATCGTCGATTCACATGGACAATCACCAAAAGAGGGAATAAAAGAAGACGACACCGACCTCTAGTGACCGTAGTAATTATGACAGGAGTAAAAGGGGATGTCAGGCGCTATAGTATAGACAGCATGAACAGCCGATTAGACTGTTGTCAGGCTATTAAATAGGTATTATCAGTGGTTATAAGCCCCATAGATGAGTGTCTATAGGGCCCTGCTACACCTTCTAGTAGGTTTTATTGTTGATTCACATGGGCGATCACCGAAAGAAGGAATAAAAGAAGACGACAGCGACCTCTAGTGACCGTAGTAATTATGACAGGAATAAAAGCGGATGTCATGCGCTGTAGTATAGACAGTATGAAACTACATTAGAGGTGGAGGTCAGGGGCGATGGATGAGACACCAAATACAGTACTTTCACCCAGAAGTCTGGGATATGCATCCCGTGTGAAACCAACAGCGCATAGTTGTCTTTGTGTTCACAACCTTAAGTTTCACTTTTAAAGCGTAGTTATTTTGAGCCAAAACACAATATTTTTCCCTAAAATTAACTAAGTGGTTTTGTTGCCTAAACCTAAACAAGCTGTTTTGTTTGGTTTCAAAATGTAACGTTTCATTCAGTTTTACAACATATAGCTTGTATACAAGGTAGGGCTGACCTGAATGCTTCGAAGCTTCGAAGCTTTGACCGTTGCCATGGTAATCGATCACCAAATCGTGCCGTGCGCTGTGAAGCTTCGAATACCTTCGAATATTTATCACTGAAGCTTCGAAGCCCAAAAAATTATATTCAGGACAGCCTAAGTACAAGGTGTTTATCCATCTATGAGGCTTATAATGACTGATAATCCACATTTAATGAGCTGATAACAGTCAAATTGTGTTTTCGTTACCTGAGAATGAGCCATTACTATCTACCTACGGAGCGGGCCCTCTTCACGGGTCTGTTGTGTTGCAGCGCCATGTTTCTACAGTAGCCCAGAATGGACAAACCAAACTGGCTCTAGATAGGGCCATTCACGTTTTTGTGTTTTCGCGTCAGCCACTGTAGTTCTCCTACACGCTTGGCACACAGGAGAAGTTTCAGTTGCTTGCAATCTGCAACCTCACCGCTAGATGCCACCAAATCCTACACACTGCACCTTTAAAACAAACTGCATGACTGTTGACTTATCCTCCCAAGCAGGAGAGTGGAGATTCCATTCATATATGAGAGGCAAATCACTCATGTAATCACATTTGAAACTGTAGCACTTTTGCATCTTAGCTTGCCGTCACTCGGTAGAAGTTTCATACTGTGTTTTACATTATAACAAACCAATTCTGTCTCTAAAGCATGCTGCCACTGTTTTCTGTTGGACCTGCAATCTGATGTTGTGCTTAATAATTTGGTCTAGACTTTGAGTGTTAGCTTGGATATAAGATGAGGGGTAAGTATGAAAGGAATGAAGGAAGCGGCTCTGCTTTGGAAACACACAGTTCAAAGGAAATTGTAAGTGCATGTTAATGATCTTCACTTTGATTTGTACTGCTATTATTTCCATTTGGAATTGTTTTCCGTAGTGTACTGCATCTTGTAGCTATTCTGTCACAGAACACCCCGAGACCCTCATTGCACTATTGGCATCCTGTAGTTCATAATGTCACTGTGACTAATTGAATGGGTAAAGTATAGATTTAAACCGATGGCCTGTATTGATGTAAATGCAAAGCTGTCCAATGCAGTATTAGAAATAGGCAAAAAGCTACTTTACACCTGTATTCCCACAACACAATGGGTTTTATAGTCAAGTTTTCTAAGTCATATATCACATGAGTCACTTGATTCAAGATTGCCTTATGTACTATTGGTGATAAGCAAACAGGCCCCATAGTGATGTGTTATATATTCGTCTCCGATTGAGCTTTCAGCCTTAAAGCAGAAGCTTGATATTCTCCTCTGAAATGAGCGGTCACAGGGTGCTCAGCCCAATGACATGTTGTTGTTCGCCTGAGAGAAATGCCTCATCGTGTGTCTCTTTCTGTCTCCTTCCTCTCTGGTATCTTAACCGTGTGCTGCCTCCTAGAGATGCTAAGGACGAGGTTCTCCGACCCGATCATCATCATTCCCAGGGTGCTGCTGGAGGAGAACCACCACCACCGCTGGAGAGACCCGAACCTCGGAGGAGCAGCGGCGTCGTACGCTTTGCCCTAGATGTGAACCAGACTGAGTAGTTGTGCCTATCAGGATGGAGGCAAAAACGCCGTATATACAGACTGATGCTCTGTACTGTAAATATCTAGTATTTGAAACTAAGGTGGATTAGGAAAGGAGGTGAATCCCACAAAATAAAAAATAAATAAAAATGTTCCGCTATCCAAGAGGCAGCCCACACATTTGAGACACGCATGTTTGAAACAGCTTTTGGCTCCATAAGGTCACGGCTGTTTGACCCATGGCATTATTGCAAAGGTGCTATACATTATTTTCTGGTTTCATGCAGTTTGTTTTAAAATAGTATGTCAATATCATTACACATACCACACCATAAAGTGCTTATACAACAATTACAAAAGAAACTGTACTGTACATTGACTGGTTTTAGTGTAAATAAATAATCATAACTTGCAGATTACCATACTGTATTGTAGTTCTTGTTTGTATTGTATGGTCAGTCATTTTCAAATAGGGGGTCTGTCTGGTGTGACGTTTTCAGTACCAGAGGTCGCCGCTTTGTTCTGCTACATTCATTTTGATCCTTTTTTTTTTACAGTAAACTGTCCATCCTGAGTCCAACAGTGTTAGTACTCTTTTAAAACACGTCTGGAGGGGATCTTTAAATGTTGTCCAAATCAGGAACTATCTGATCAACGAATACATAAACAAAATTATGAATCTGACCAGATATTCAATGCCAGCTCTTTGTAGGCTACATGACAGTTTTCGATACTGTGCAAACCAGGCGGCAACCTCCGGGTCTGAAAAGTGAAGCCAATGCGAAGTGCCTTAAACCTGCATTCTTTCTAATAGCCAGCAGGGGGCGACTCCGCTGGTTGCAAAAAGAAGTCTGATTGTAAAGAAGTCTAGTCCCTTCTTCTCACTTGATTTACTACCTCAGTAAATATTGTAAACATGAGTTTAAAGTCTTCTTTAATACAGCATGATCTTCATTTATTAAATTATGGTCCCCTTTAGAGTCAAATAAACCATAAAGTAGGGTATGCTTTAGGGTGTGGCTACCTTATGATTGACAGGTAGCTACCACAGTCTGGGAGTTGTCCGTGTCTTCGTCTTACAACTTTAACCCTTTCACAGTGTGTTTTCACTTTATGAGAGTTAATATTTACATTTTGGTCACCTAAAATGTCTTATCCAGCGTTCAGTTGTACTTAGCTCCACCCTCTCGTGTCACTTCTGGTTGCAAAAAACCAAGATGGCGACGGCCAAAATGCCGAACTCGAGGCTTCAACACGGCAGTCCACACACCAGTGGGTGACGTCACGGTGACTACTTCCACTTCTTATATACAGTCTATGTGTAGTATACAGGCACATTTCGGTCAGCACCAAAAAGCGTATTGACATTAGATACCCAACCCTTTCAAGTTTAATCCAACAAACAGCACTGAAACAATCCTGGAGCTATTACAACTGTGCTTGTTCGACCGTATGTATCCCTACGGACAAAAACTAGGACAGAACCTGTTACCACAGCCTCCTGTCAGCACTCCAAGTCAACAACAAAAAGGAAAGAGCGACGGATTACCTACTTTCATTAAAAAGCACGAGCAGCATATTTGGAAACGTTTTTTTGGCGAGTTTTATAGGTGCCTCATTAAGGCCGGTACTCATATTTCATTTATGGCTTACAGTCCAGCGCGTAGGGGAAAAGAGAGATTAGGAAACAGCACAGGGAACAAGACTACACAGCTGGTTTGAGGTTTTGGTGCAGAGAAGCAGTTTCCTTGTCACAGTTCATACTGCTCCTCATTAGTCTTTCCTTCATTACTGCTGTTAGCTTCATAGCAAACTGTAAATGACCATTTATCTGATTATGCTCACATCCCCTCTCATACACACAGACATAACATAATGTGCACATAAAGCATAGCTGAGCTCGCTGCTTCAAATATGGTGCCTCATCACAAACTTGCATTGCTGCTGAAGATTTCTGGAGATTTGTGTAAGAGTAATCAGAGGGACTGTTGTCTTTAATAAGCACAGGGAGGGGGGGAAGTCACTCTCAATCTGTCAGTCTTAATCAGCAAGTCAGCCATCTTGATGTAGCACACAAATAATTTGAAACTCAAAGAGGACTGTGGGAAGAGAGTGGACCACCATCGATTCTGTTGCGTTACACTGTTTATACGTGTTGGCAGTAAGACAAAGACCAGTAAAAGGTCTATTCCAAAAGCTCTATAGCATTTATGCCACTATTAATGCAGATACAATGAGTGAAGGCCACTAATTTCCCCTGAAAGCAATCTTCAGATATATCAACAGCAAATTCTGCATTTCGTTGTACTTGTACTATGTGCAATGACAATAAAGTTGAGTCTAATCTAATTTAATCTAAATCCATCTGTGGTGGAGGAAGTATTCGTTCTTCACTTAAGTAAAACAAGCAATACCACACTGTAAAAAATACTAAAAAAGTAAAAGTCCTGCATTGAAAATGTGACTAAAAGTAATACTTCACCTACAAAATGACCATTTGTATATAAATTACTAGGGCTGTCAAATAATTAAGATAATAAAGTGTATAAAGTGTCATGAAATGAAAATACTAAAGTAAAGCACACGTAGCTCAGAGTTTTACTTGATTAATTGTACTGAAATACATTAATGAAATCGATTGACAAGCAGCGTCACATAGCAGGTGATTGAGATTTAATAACAGTCCCTAGACAACACAATTACACATTTAAGGTCCATTAGCCTACACTGTCTAGGTGCTTGGAGGAAGGTCCTGAGTTGCTCTATAAAAACACATTCACTGTGTTTAATTAGTAATGACCTGTGTGACTGGAAGTCTTTGGAGAGTGCTGCACACACCGAGAGAGCATAAAGCATGATGAATGACTGTGTCTCCGAGCCGCCCTGACCTGGATGACCAGAGAGAGACGGATGTGAGGAAGAGAGAAGGGAGGAAGGACTGTGGAGACACAGATCAGGTTGCAGCCATTACGAGGGATGTGGCTCTGCACCTTTCCGGAATAAAGACGTACAGAGTGGAAAAACTCTTTTCTCCTCCGCAGCACCCTCCTAACAAGGCCTCATTTATGACTTTGGGAATCATTCCCTAGACACTTGCTTTGTGTATTTAACAATGTTAAGATTGCTGCTAGTTGTAGCTACTCAATGTGTGTGTGTGTGTGTGTATGTGTGTGTGTGTGAAGGTCATAAATGATGAAGCACCTGCACATTGCTGTTTTCTACAATCGAAGGGCATCCAAAGTAGGCCTTGTGATATATTGTGATGTTTACATTATACAGTTTCAAACTGCATTATTTTATGTGGGTGCAGTTTTTCTCTGTTGATGTTTGCCATCATCACACCTTCCGTCAAATTTTCTATGTCATTAGTTTGGTGCCTTTGGACGTGTATCATCTAAGGAGTTCCTTTATCACACTGTAGGGCCACAATAGGTTGTTGGTCTGTCTTTAAACTGTGATGGAGTTTATGATTTTTCATCAAGTGTGACAGGGCACATATATATATATATATATATATATTTTATTTTATTTTATTTTATTTTTATTTATTTATTTGTGTGTGTGAGCATTATAATTTATATTAGCATATTATTTGCCATTTCACAAGTGGGTAGTATTTTCATGTCATGTGACTCAGGTCACATGACCCCCTGATCAGATTTTAAATTTGAACACCTGTTTTCACTAAACTACACACCCTGATGAAGACTTGTTAAGTCGAAATGCGTTGGTTGGTGTTATTCATGTCTTAATAAAGGATCTTTAATTCACAGTCAGAGTGCATCGGGTGTTCTCCAGACTGCCATCCTACACCAAGGACTTCCTTTCAAAGTAAGCCGGACAGTAACTGTTTTCTTTTTATTTGCCATTTAAAGTAGATTAACTGAAAAACAGAACCAAAACACTACTTAAAAGAGAGAGCAGAAATTTACAGCCCAGAAATATGCATCACAACATCTGACTCCAGCAATTGTTTGAAATCTATAATAAAAGCACATTTCATGCTTTTAAACTGAAATGATTCCCCGCTCCCCTTTGATCGCTGCTGCTCTCCCTCTCCTCCCCTCACTCCCTCCATCCCTGCACTGGGCTGTTGCCATGGAGACGGGTTGCCAGGTCTCAGACGGTGAGGCTGAACGGGTTAATTTGGAGGAGGAGCGTTTGCAGCCCTCCAGATGGTAGTAAGGCCTCCTTCACCACAGGTCTCCAGGGACCTCCTCCCAAAGGAGAAAGCCTCTCCTGTTTTATATTCAGCACCTCGCTGTCGATCCAGGAGCTGAGTTTATGACCCTGTAGTCAACAATGTGGGATTATGGGATGACTGGGGAAAAACTGGATCCTCTTCTTCAACCCTATTCCACTGAGAAAGGTTTACTCAAGATCTTTTTCTTATGCCCTGATCTGATTAAAGGAGGAACATGACACCCTGAACCACCCCCCATCCAAACCAAAAAAAGATGAAACATGTTGGCTATGACAGCAACTTCCTCTTATGTTACCTCATACCTTGTATTGTTCCTCTGTAAACAGTGTATTCATGTTATCTTTGTGCATGCAGGAAGCCAAAATGCCTTGTTTTTATAGAGCTGAAGAATTATGACAGCAGCGCCCCCATGTGTCTACATTCACCCAGGACATGTTTATTGTCACACCACTTACAGCACAACAAGAGAAGAGTTTGTACAAGTGAGAACAAAATAAATATTCCAGATGTGCAACAACAGTACAAATGCAAATTGTGCAATTGTAGAAAAATAGCAGCAAATAAAGTGATAACTGTGCTTGACCAGTATTAAACATGGTGTACATGAACATGATCATTTATACAAAGATTTGCGATACAGTCTAGTTTAGTGCACTCATTACGTTACAACTGTTTAATGTGAACCATGTCAAATATTCTCCATACTCATTTTTAATATTCAAAATTTACATTTTCTCTCCAGTGTCATCATGTATCTTGCTTCTGTGAACATTTTTGTCTCAGCTGAAGGCAAAATGGAGCTTAAAATAAAACCAAAACCAAAACTTTTACCTTTTAAAATGTGTAACAAGTCATACCTATGTATTCCTTAACGTTAAATATTCATGAAATATTTATAGTCTCACCATCATTTATAAATGGTAAATTGATATTTAATTAAACTTAGTTAATAGTTATTTCACAGTTAACAAACAATGAAATGATAATTAATTATGTTTAGTAATTATTAGTAATGCTACAATTTCTCTAATGTTATCAATTGTTTGTGTAATTTGAAATCATTTGTTTTTAATTATATATTATATCATAGCTGATAAGAGATGATAAAATTTACATTCTGATTACATAAGTAAACTATTTATTAACATCTTATTTAATATCTGGTCCATCAATCTATGTAATATTTATATATGTTTCTTAAAGTTTTTAATTTTCATCATTAACAAATTAACAAGTTCTTCTCCATTTAGTGAACTATATATACTTAATATAAAATGTTATGATGTGTGCAACAATAAACTGTGTTATTCATTGTTTGTTAACAGTAAAATAACTATAAACTAAGTTTAATTAACTATCAATTTACCATTCATAAATGATGGTTATTATAAAGTGTTGCCAACTACTCTATCTTAAATATATGTTGAGGGAAGTTAAAATATAAATATAAATATTCTGTACTTAATTTCTATTTTTTAATGTGCAAAGATTTGCAGTGTTTGGTGAGAACTAATATGTGAATGGAGCAACAGGGCCACCCAGTGGCAGCTGTACTGTAATGGCCTACTGAATTTGTGGGTGCTGCTGCTGCTCTAGGTGTTAAACACAAGGTAGGTGAAGTTCTCCTGCTTGGGTTTGGCGCTGAAGTTGTAGTGTCCAATACGGTTCCTCTGGTAGTAGAAGAGGCAGACAAAACCAATGATGAAGAAGAGCGACAGGCCGATTCCTAGGCAGGAGAATCCCACTATGTGAAGAAGGTTTAAATCCTCTTCAAAGGAATCTGTTAGAATATGTGTCAGAAGCATTAAAAATGAGTAAGCATACAGAGGATTCATTAAAAAAATCAATACTTTAAACAACAAAATGGTGAAGAGATGATTTGAAATACTGTGACCTTTATTAGTATAAGTACTGGCTCTTATAACAGCACACAATACATTTTCAATAAATAAATAAATTAAATAATTCACTTTAAATGAAGACACCTTATCAACTTCAGGGCTTTTGAAACGTGTGTTTTCCATCAAACTACTTCAACTTGCCTCTCCACCACACTGATGATAGAGACAGCAGCACTACTGCCATAATTCAACAGCTAGATAGCCTATCCAAATTTTAAAATGAAGAGATGTTGAAGTTTATAATGGATGCTGAAGACCTTGATAGCTGCTCTACTTTTAAAACCGGCCAGCTCGTCAGTGGCAGAGTAGAAGCTGAAGAGTCATTGTTACTTCAGCTGGAATTAAATCCCATTTTTGACTCACATTTTAAACACAGCAGAGGCATGCAGCTGATTTCTTTTCTAACAGAACCACGTATCACAGTAGAGTTAAAGGTAGACGTTGTTATTCTGTGTAAAAGTACTCACCTTCATCTTTCTTCAATATCAGAGCCCTAGAAGAACCGATAGCTGATGCAAATGTGTTTGCAGACCGAGCTGTTCTTTGTAGACAGTCCTGCAAGAAAACACAATTAGGGCTGTCAATGGATTAAAATATTTAATCAAAATTAATCGCAAATTAATCACACATTTTTTATCTGTTCAAAATGTATCTTAAAGGGAGATTTGTCTCTTAAAATGCAATATTCTTGTCGACATGGTAGTGGGCAAATATGCTGCCTTATGCAAATGTATGTATATATTTATTATTGGAAATCAATTAACAACACAAAACAATGACTGATATTGTCCAGAAACCCTCACAGGTACTGCATCTAGCATAAAAAATATGCTCATATCATAACATGGCAAACTGCAGCCCAACAGGCAACAACAGCTGTCAGTGTATCAGTGTGCTGACTTGACTATGACCTGCCCCAAACTGCATGTGATTATCATAAAGTGGGCATGTCTGTAAAGGGGAGACTCGTGGGTACCCATAGAACCCATTTTCATTCACATATCTTGAGGTCAGAGGTCAAGGGACCCCTTTGAAAATGGCCATTCAAATTTTTCTTCACCAAAAATTAGCGCAAGTTTGGAGCGTTATTTAGCCTCCTTTTCAACATTCAAACAACTAAATGGTTCAGTCAGAGTAGGGGGATTAGTTCAAATTCATCCACCCTGTAGAGGCTGGATGCCATAGGATGTACTCACAGGCACACAGGTATCCGATCCGATCTGCACACAGATCTGGACCTGGCAGTGCAGATAGATCACATCCAGGTTGACGAAGGAGAATATCTGCACAGACAAACGTGATGTGCTGGAGTTCCCGTTCATCAACACTTTGGTGTATGTGTTCAGGGGACAGCTGTGGAGACACAGAAAAGGAACTGAAGCAATTTTTTCATCTGCATCTGATATGCAGTGTGTCTAAACAGACAATGAAATGACAATCCAAACAATATTCAGTACATAAGAGTAGATTACATGTATTTGTTAGCTCAAATACTAATACTAATAGAAATAGTGATAGCAGACCTGTTGTCCAGGAAGGTGTCACTGTATGTCTGGATGTCTGCAGGGTTTTGGGTGGGCGTGGCCCAGCATTTGTTGATGACGACATTAATCTGCTCTGAGGAGGTGTTGAGGCTGACCTCCACCACCACAGCCTCATCAGAGGACAGGCTGTAGTTGTCTGGTAGAGGCATTGTACCGTTCATCAGCTGCACTGTCACCTGGAAAAACCCTGAGCCCATGATGAAATCTTTGATCATGTCATACCTGGAGGTGGGTGAGAAAAAAAATATGGAACACACTACAAAAAAGTGAGCACCTTTAAAGCTCAGTAATTAACATGTTTTATAGTTGTTGAATCTGTACAAAAAAAACATATGTAAAAACAATAAGTTGTTTTACGGGACTCCAGGATGTTACTGGTGAGCTACGGGTTACTTAATGACCTTTAAAGGTGCTGATGAGACAGAATTTAACTTAAAGAGTGGTATCAATCTTCTAACTCTGGCCAAGAAAGCAAATAAGCGTCAACAGTATCAGCTGTTCTGAGGCTGTTTTGAAAAATGCTAAAACATGCTGAGTAATAATGACAGCAAGTGAAGCGTACCCCATGGGGCTGAAGTCAGCAGAGATGAGCATGCTCTTCATGAAGGTACACATGATGGGAGACTCTAGCTGTATTCTGGGTACCTCCACTGTTCCATTGTCTGACGTGTACATTTCCATGGTGTTGAACAGGGTTACAGATGCCGTGTAGTAGGTGTCATTCTAAAATACCAGATGTCGCATTAAGTAGTTTGGGTTAATGCACTTCAGTTTTACAGACACAATACTGGCAAGCATAGTGTCTATGAAATATGTAAGAGCATAGGAAGATGCAAAAGCTTCCCAAATGCAACACTTTTTCAAAACTCACTTGCACAAGATTAGTGTCACACTCATCCCAAGCCACGGTCATCTGGATATGGGTGTCATTGCCTCCATTGACGACACATTCCGGCAAGCCCAAGTATAGGGTGCTCTCCCTGATCTTGTTGCTCAGAAGAAAATCCTTGGCAACTGTCACAGTGATCGCAGCAACCCTGCACTGGACTGAGATGGCCCTTAGCACAGAGGCATTGGTGGTAGTTCTCTGGGAAGTAGCTGTGGTTGTAGGAACTGTATTGCTGGTAGTGTGGCTGGTTACGGTGGTTGTAGGGGTAGAAGTCATGGATGTCATTGCAGTAGTGGTGGTTGTTGGGGAAGTAGTAGTTGTAGGAGTAGTAGTGGTGATTGCAGGGCTAGTAATGATTGATGTTGGGGCAGTAGTGGTAATTGTAGGAGTAGCAGTGGTGGTTGTTGGGGCAGTTGTTGTAGGGGCAGTATTGGTGGTTGTAGGGGCAGTATTGGTGGTTGTTGAGGCAGTAATTGTGGTTGATGGAGGAGCAGTAGGGGTGATTACAGGGGCAGTAGTAGCGGTTGTAAGAGCAGTAGTGGTGGTTACAAAGGCAGTAGTGGTGGTTGGAGGGGCAGTAAGGATTGTTGTTGGAGCAGTAGTGTTGGTTGTAGGGGCAGTAGTGTTGGTTGTAGGGGCAGTAGTGTTGGTTGTAGGGGCAGTAGTGGTGGTTGTTGGAGCAGTAGTGTTGGTTGTTGGAGCAGTGGTGGTGGTTGTTGGAGCAGTAGTGTTGGTTGTTGGAGCAGTAGTGTTGGTTGTAGAGGCAGTAGTGGTGGTTGTTGGAGCAGTAGTGTTGGTTGTTGGAGCAGTAGTGGTGGTTGTTGGAGCAGTAGTGTTGGTTGTTGGAGCAGTAGTGGTGGTTGTAGGGGCAGTAGTTGTGGTTGTTGGAGCAGTAGTGTTGGTTGTTGGAGCAGTAGTGGTGGTTGTTGGAGCAGTAGTGTTGGTTGTAGGGGCAGTAGTTGTGGTTGTTGGAGCAGTAGTGTTGGTTGTTGGAGCAGTAGTGGTGGTTGTAGGAGCAGTAGTGTTGGTTGTAGGGGCAGTAGTGGTGGTTGTTGGAGCAGTAGTGTTGGTTGTAGGGGCAGTAGGTGTGGTTGTTGAGGCAGTGGTGGTGGTTGTAAGAGCAGTAGTGGTGATAGCAGGGGCAGTAGTGGTGGTCGTACGGTCAGTAGTGGTGGTTGTTGGGATAGTAGGTATGGTTGTTGAGGCAGTAATGATTGTTGTAGGGTCAGTAGTGGTGGTTGTTGAGGCAGTAGTGATGATTGTAGGAGTAGTAGTGGTGATAGCAGGAGCAGTAGGGGTGGTTGTAGGGGCAGTAGAGGTAATTACATGGGCAGTAATGGGCATTGTTGGAGCAGTAGTGGTTGTTGTGATTGCTGCACAAGACAAAATACTCTGGTTACAAAATGCAAAGATAATCTATCATTATTTGGTTCATTTAATCTGTGTAAAATTAATCTTTCCCACAACCACACTGTGAGACCGTACCTTGACAGGCTCGTCCAGGTCTTTCCGGGTTGTTGTCTATAAATCCGTCCAGGCAATCACATGTGTAGGAGGCCCAGATGTTTGTACAATTAGCCCAGGAGGAACAGTCATTTTCCCCTGAATCACATTCATTAAAATCTGCAAAAAGCAAAAATATTTGGCTCAGTAGGTCTGGCTTTATGTTGTTATTTAGTATTGTACTGTAGGTTCCTGGTTTTATTTTCAGGTGATTATACACTAAAGAAAACATACTTATTAATATTATATTAAATTTCTGCCAGCACATCCTCCTAAATGCTACACACTGTTCCTTTAAGACTATTCTTTGAAGCACTTCTTAGTTTTATATCTACCAGCCCTGGTGTCATAGAACATATGGTTAGAAAAGAGAATATAAAGAGATGTACCATTTGTGCTTGTGTTGTTTTCATCCACTGTGTATTCGGTGCTGTTCATCAGGGAGTGCAGCAGAGCTGTGGACACATTACTGATGCCTTGGCTTTGACTGGGGGCCAAGATGATGGTGAAGTTGACCACCACACTCCCCAGGGAAAAGCTCCTGATCTGGATTCGCACCTGGCCTGAATCCATCATGGCCTTCATCTCTGGAGACAGAGACTGGTAGATCTGTCAGAATATTGATGGATAAGTGGATGTGTAATTCTGTTCAAAGATCACATGCTGTCACTGGATGGTCCTCGTAGCACACCTACCTCCTTCTCAATACTCTCAGTGAGGTTTTTGTAGGCCTGGCTGCTGGTGTTTTGCAGATCATCAGTGAACTGGATGTTGATAAGTCGCGTTGTGGCGTCAAGAGTCTGAGCATCTAAAGAAAAGAGTTACTTGGTACATACACATTTTCCACAATTAAATAGCAGCCCTCTGACCAGCACTGGGCCTAATGTTTAAAAATGTCTTCTCTTTTCTTCATCACACATTAGTCATTAAGGGCAATTTTATCACTTTACTTACTGTATTACTGCCTGGGGGTAGTTATCAGTGGTTGCATCTAAGTTGTGAACTCCCACCACACAGCTATTCTATGCAGCTTCATGACACTAAACATCAGACCGGCACATATGGGTACTTTGCAAAAAGTCAAGGCCACGCCCCCTTTTGGGGTATAGAAAACCGAAGATCCCATAGACTTCAATGCAATTTGACGTGTGTTTGGGTTGTAATTTTGACAAGTTCGTATGCATTCATCTCTTGTTATAGAAACGTTTGCAACTTATTGTTGGTACAACAAACTACACAGGAATTCTTCAGCATAGCTTTATTACTATTACCGGTTTGTTTAAAGTAGAAGTTTGGAGACATGTTTCAACTTCTTCTGTTTACTCTGTTACCCTCTACGAGGGACACGGGATTGTATTCCCCTAAAAGGGGCCGTGGTCATGAGAGCCTACTCTGGATGATGTAATGCCGGTCTGATGTATATGATGATAATAAAAGATCAAAAGTCAAAAGTACTGGAACAATCAACCTCATTTTTGCGCACAGTTCTTACCAGTCTTAACCAATATATGAAGGGTGGCTCCTTGGCTTCCGCAGGAACTAGGCGTGACAGTGACATTGTAGAGCACCCCAGGCTTCAGTTCCCTCACTTCCATCATGGTCTGACTGGTGACCTCTGACCTATTCCTTACAACGACCTGGTAAGTCTGGTTTGTCTGAAACGGGCTCGACCAGTAGACACAGAAGGAGGTTCCAGTGACGTTAGCCGACCACACACTGGTGATGCTGGGAGGAGCTGGAAGACGGTGGTAGTGAGGGAAGAAAGTTCAGGGTTATCATTCATTCATTATGGTTAAAGGATTGAGAAATATGCTTATTTCCTTTTTGCCGAAGAGTTACATGTTACAACCAACAAACAACCAGCCCCGACCACAACTCAGACTCCAACACAACCTTCACGAAAGCACAAAAAAACAAAGTTATATCTGGTGAAGCTCATCTTGCAAAACAGGAATGTGATCAATGTTGGGGTGGAAAGTGGAGTTGTGGTGTTGTGTGAGTGTGTATGCACGTGGGAAGTGAGTGGTGAAGCAAGAGAGAGAGAAAACAAGTGGAGCGGAAGAGAATTAGTTTAGCTCTGAGAATATCAAGTGAATGTACAGTGGAAGTTGCAGTTTGTGCAGAAATAAATGCTGCAGCTCCTCAAGGCCAACAGAGGTTTCCTGTGTCTTGTTTCCCTGCTGCTGAGTGAAGTGACGGTGTTAACCAAATCAAATATGTCCTCTCAAAAAGTGACAATTTCCTATTTGGACAGAACACCTGCTATTTGGGCTTGTAAATCAAGATGAAGGGGATTTCAAGCAGCCTTGAGATAGAAAATGAAATGTTTCTTACAGCATGTGGTTGTCGGCAGAGATGGCTGTACAGATGAGCTCATGCTGCTATAAGGTGCAGAACTCGTCCACCACGGAGCATGTGATGAATTATAAGGGACGGTGCTTGTATTACTCAGAGCTGTAGTCATGCTGGTCTCAGTGGAGTTGAGGATATCCAGAGGGTTCTGCGTGCTGATGGAAGCTGGGGAAGAAAGAATTCAAGTCGATGTTGAAATCAAAGCTTCTGATGCAAAATGTGTCACAGAGGAATATTGATTCGAAACTCAGCGGAGAATACGGCTTGCTTGTCTAGACTGGCTGACATCACAGCGATATAAAAGGAGTCAAGTTTTAGCATCTCTGTGTCTAAAAACCGAGCCCCCGGGTGAGGTTGACAGAATGTTGTCACATTAAATTCAACCTCAATTTCCTGATTCAAGCAGCTTTCATTGGCTTAAGGAACTACTTTGGCACATTTTGTTGAGGCGTCCTATTATGAATCTACTTCATTTCAAAGTGGTGGTTTGTTTCCTGCACATTTGTTTGTGCCAAATACAAGGCTTGCATATCATACTTAACCTACCACAAGATTTCTATGTTTGTGTTTGATGAAACGTTTCTGTCAGTGTGGGTGATGAATGTTTCCCTCTCATGTTTTAAGCCTTGTTTCCTGAATTTCACCTTTCAGCAAGATAGCGAGAGCGTGAGGGCATTTCCCCTTTGATGTGGTACCCACAAAGAAACATACAGCATTCTAGCTCACTCTTTCTTTCTCGATCTTGGGTTCCGGTCAGAACAAAAAATACCAAAGAGACACGTAGCCCTCACTTATGATGAATTATCAAATTCTTAACAAATATCCTTGGCTATTGTTCAGACACTGAATAAAGATCTTGCTCAATTATCTACATCAATAAATTAGCAAAGAATATGGAAAAAATATCACACTGTCTTCACCAACTGTATAATTTCCACTGGGGATGTGGTGAGGGTGCTCATCTGAAGCTTCAGTTATTACCATGCGCTCACACACGTTTATGCTTTTCGAGCAGAAGTGAATGGAGTTGTTGGGGTGGTTTCTCTAAATCCTCTATAATTTAGCTGACTTTATTTACAGGTGATTATCCTAATGACATTAAAACTGATCAACAATCAAAGATAATTCAGTAAAAACGCAATGCTCTTTGTAGTAACAATGAAAATGAAACGTTATTTATTCCTTTCGTCAAGGTTCATTGTTTGCTGGAAATGATATGAGTTGAGTTTGAATGTTTTATATATTAACAATGTTTATCAAAAAGTATCAAGAGCTCTCTAACAAGGAAATGATTATTGCATTACTGCATTATAATGCAGCAATTTATGTGGCCTTTTCATATACATTATTATGGAAAGCATAATTAATCATAATGCATTATTTGCTAGATGATATGAATTTATATAAATTAAGAAAACAACATTTATATTGTTTTTTTGTTTATTTATTTGTTGTTTAAATATATTTGGTTATTATGAATTTTACCCCACAAATAATAATAATAAGAAGAATAAGAATAAGAATAAGAAAAGTAATAATAATAAATAATGTTCATTATTATTATCATTATTATTATCAATAATAATAATGATAATAATAACAATAATAATAAGAATAATAAAATGAAATTAAAAAAGATAATAATTTACCCATATCATTTTAGGCTGTGGAGGTATAATCACTATATATATCATATAAAGTGATAGGAGGTGATTATATAATTTGAGGTTTTGTGAGGTAAAAAAAACACACAAATGAATATTTTGGGGGTGTTATGATTCTTATCAATTGAATTACTCTAGTAGATTCCCTACTTTTAAATTCACCACTGTAATTATATATATTTGCACCACATGCACACACACACACACACACACACACACACACACACACACACACACACACACACACACACAGTCTAACCTGTGCAATGGGCTCCAGGGTTGCTGGGGTCAACATCAGTATAACCCTGGTGGCAGGCACAATGGTAGGAGCCCACTGTGTTGTTACAGTCTGCGTGAGGGGAGCACTGACGGAGAGCAGGCTGTGCACACTCATCTACATCTGCAATAAGAAATACAGACATATGAAGAGGTTACACTGGAATTACAATTACAAGTGTATGGTGTTGAATCACAAGATGTAATGTGAGAATTTAAAAAATAATCCTTTTCTGAAAATAGATGATAACCCCCCAAAAAAGACTTTATCAGGAAAGACGATTAAATTGTGAAATTATACACTTTAATGTTGTTTTAGAAACCTTATTGTAAAGGTTTCATGTAAGAATACTGGGTGCAAGTTGGACTTGATTCACTTGTCTTCTTGTATCTTAGATTTAAAGGTCCCATATCATGCTCATTTTCAGGTTCATACTTGTATTTTGTGTTTCTACTAGAACATATTTACATGCTGTAATGTTCAAAAAACACTTTATTTTCCTCATACTGTCTGCCTGAATATACCTGTATTTACCCTCTGTCTGAAATGCTCCGTTTTAGTGCATTTCAATGGAATTGCGTTGGTAGGCAACAGTTTTAGTCCATGTTTACTTCCTGTCAGTTGATGTTATTTACATACACTGCAACAGAAAATAAACTGGGACACATTTACAATGTTTACGTTTAAAACCGTGTAATGGTCTAAATATTGTATATTTGTGACATCACAAATTAACAGAAATCCTAACGGCTTGTTTCAAATGCACAATTTCTGAATAAGGGATGTGTGTGTTTCTATGTATATTGAGCGTTTTGATAGTTTAACAGTATTTATAAAGTACTTAAACCTACTTTATAATATAAAAGACATGAAAATCTCCCTTTTTACAATATGGGAACTTTAAAGGTCATTCAGAGATGCATAATTATAATAAAAAGTACATTATCACGCTGGCATAAAGTGATGAATTAAATTTGTGCTGACAGTATAGAGAAGGAAATGAATTATCTGTAAAAGAACATGATGAGAACAACGTGATGTTTGATTGTGTACATGATGGCGAGCTTGTTACTGTGTTTTTTGTGCGAATGTAACAAGTGTGACTGATTCATGATTAATATCTGTGTGTGTGTGGGTGTGTGTTTGTGCACGTGTGTGTCTGCGCTCGCGCTAGTGTTATTTTCCGTTATTGCAGGAAACATCCCACAGATGACTGTCACTCAAATAGAAGCGGTGGGAGAGGGAAACTGTGGTGCGACTGAGTCATTCTTTCCTGAACACAGCGTTCTCTGCAACATGAATCATTCTCAAAACTCTACAAGAATGTCATTTCTGTAAAGGAAAAGAGTGTGACTGCTGCTGCTGCTGCTGCACAGAACAACTGTGTCCTCACCTTCCACGCTTACAGATGACACCTCCTGTATGTGTTTGAGGAGAAGGTGCAGCTTTGATGTCACATTGTACAGCGAAAGAGGACAGCTGCTGACAATCATTAGTGAGGTGGCAGTTCTGTAGGGATGCACAGGCTGTGAGCCGAGGTAATAAACTGAAACATCAGACTGCAGAGTTCCAGTCACCTATTAGTGATAGAGACACAAAAAAAAAAATCAAGGTGAAATTAATTTCTTGTTAAACAAAAATCTTAAATGAATCAGAAATAGACAAGTGAATGCCTTGGTATATGTTTTAGTCTTTTCATTTTTCTGATAAACAGAATTACCAGAGCAGGTATGGGTAGCATTCTTATCATATGAATATAAGCAGCAGAAGTCTTAACAGCTGTAGTAGAAGCAGTATTAATATATTAGCAGTAGTATTACCATTGCTTTTAGCAATCGTATGTGATCCAGATGTCCTCCATCACTGGACATCAATTGCTGGTAATCTGTCTTCACTGTCACTGTTGCATTAAGACGGCATCCTCCATTCTCAGAATAATGTGCTGAGACTGAAAGTTAAGTTAAAAGGTCAGTTCACCCAAATCACAAAGAAAAATATTTTCTACACCCAGTGGGATCTATAGGGACTGAATGAAAATGATTGGAGTGGGGACGGCAGCTGAACCTTATGGTTCACTTTTTCAAAAAGCAAGGCCTTCCTCAGCTTTGTTAAAGAAAAAAAAAAAAAAAGATCCAATGGACCCTCCCCCTGACTGGGAAACAAACAGCACCACCCACCAAACATAGAAGAGTGCACTCAAGCTATTACCCCTTTCAGTGACTAAAAGAACCAAACGCAAGCAGCAGCTCTGTGCAGTTACAGAGAAGGCTGAAATAAAATGTAAATCTAGAGTGAGAAAATTTAAAAAGGCCGTCCCCTGCCCTTCCAATAATATCAGACTTCACTCTGTTCAGCAAAAACAAAATACTAGGGCTGTCAAAGTTAATGGGATAATAAGGTGTTAACGCAAAATCGTTTTAATGCCACTAATTTCTTCAACGCATTAACGCAACTTGCGATTTTCAGGTTGTAGCGGGCGAGGTTTTCAACCTAGAGTGAAGATACGGACATACTAGCTTGTTGCGAAGGAGGTTAAATAACTCTCTAAACTTACTAAAAATTTTGGCGAGGAAAAACTGGCATGCCCATTTTTAAAAGGGTCCCTTGACCTCTGACCTCAAGTGACCTCTACCCCAGTCTCCCCTTTACAGACATGCCCACTTTATGATAATCACATGCAGTTTGGAGCAAGTCACAGTCAAGGCAGCACCTAAGGAATACATTGGTACCAACCATGTCATACTAGCTAGCTTGACTAGATTGACAAGGAGGTTAAAAAACACACTTAAATGTATACTTGCATACTTTTAAAAACAAATAAAAAACTCAACTAACTTGCAGGATCGATGCAAACAAAGCGACCCGATCTCTGGCAGCATTTTTGCCAGCCTGGGCAGTCCATGTCCCACTCACAGTCCCCAGATCTGGGACACAATCCATCTGCAGTTGGACAGGATCCTGGCTTGGCAGTGAACTCGACACTCCTGTTTGCAGCTTCATTCAAAGGAAATAACATGTTACAGGCCATATATTAGCAGCTAGATATTTGTAGCACTGCAGTTTTCTGTGCTTCCATCTGGTGTCTTGCACACAGAACCACACTCTGAAAGGTCAGGCTGATTACTTGTCTGTCTGCAGCGTGTGATGCGACATCGTCACATTTTTTTGTCTCACAAAGACTCTTGAAATCTAAGGACAAACAGAACAATCTGTGCGCTTCTATAATCTTCGAACCAGTTGGTGGATATATATACTCACGCCGGGCACAGTAACGACCGACTTGAACATAGCCGCTGCAGCATCTGATCACCTGCTCCATCGTTGTCTTGTACTCAGTCTGAAGGGTCATCTTGTAAAGTGTGACTGTACATGTCTTCCAGTGGAGCCAGCCGCCACACCGCTTCGTCTCAGTATAGGGGACCGTATGCATCACCAGGAAACTCACATTCCTCGTCTCGTTGTGAATACAGAGATGGTAGCCAGACGCAGACAGGCTATTTCCTAGAATAAAATACATCTTATAATTTTGGTTAAGTTTCCATGGTAGTTAGTCCCTGGCTCCATAAAGACGACATAACATTTTACATTTTGAATTCATCATTTACGATGCTCCTTTCCTATCATTTATGACATTAAAATCTTAAAAAACTAATAAAAGCAGGCAAAGCAATAAGTATAAATACTCATAAATATTCTGTACATATTAATTTCTGGCAATACATCAAATTCATGTTAATGCGTCATCTGCATAGAGGCCTACCTTCATGCAAAGTGTTTTGTCCCCTACAGAGAGCCAGCAGGGCCGTCGCCACCCAGATGGAGAGCATCCAACTCATTTTTCACAGATCAAAATCTCAACCACATATTTAGCAACCACATTGTGCGTGCATGTTTCTCTTTGAGATGATGCTAACTCACTGTTCAGGGCGTACTCAAAGACTAAATCCTCTGTGGCTGTGTCTTTCTCCTCCCCCCCCGCTGCACCATCAGTCCCTGATGGAACAAAAAAATCACGACAGCCAGCAGGTAAGTATTAAATTCATGAGAATATTTGGCGTAACATTTGTCGGTGTACTAAAATTACATTCATCTTGGCAAGAATATTATAATCTTCAGACAATTTAAGCCATGACATGTGGCAGCATGAGAAGCTGGTGAGTCAGTATATTACAAAGAGAAAAGCCTTCGGTTCACCTGATTTTAACCAAGGGAAGCTCAGGCCTCGCTTTTATCTTTGTAGAATAATAATAAGTTTTCATTTTACTCATTCAATGATGGTGTCAGTAAACATGTTTATGATGCCAGGGAGCGAGATGAGGGATGGGAGGAGTCAAAGTCCCTAATGACTTGGTATCCACACAGGTAACCATGGTAGTGCGCGCTATGCTGCTGGCATTAACAGCCTGCGTCGGCCATTAATGTCAAGTAAGAAGGAGTGAGAAACTTCCCTGCCATTTTCCCACATGTCTTCTTTGTCATTGTATGAAGGAACAGTGGGATGCTTTGGCTGTCGAAGATCTGTTCTATAAAAAGACTACATCACGATCCTGTCACTGTGACATTATGAATGTGATTATACATTCACGTTTGATGAAAGAAAACTCTTCAGGTGCTCTGTATTTTTTAAAAGTCTTTTCATGCGTACACTTTCATCCTTTATAAATGTAGTGATTAATGTAATGATGCTCCTTTTATAGTAATGAGGTGTAAAAATGTGCCTAATTAAACCTCCGTCAGTCATCAAGTGATAATGACTGGGTACATGCTGACGCGCTGGAGCATGTGGATGTAGAGAGGTGCAGAGCTACAGGCTGAGTCAACTGAGGTCACTGCACACAGTTACATCACAAAATAAATATCATCTGCTCAACAGAACATAGTTTTAGGATGTATCGCACACTTTTCACCACCAGTGCCACACCTGATTGGATCACGAGACTGTTGCCAGGTTCCGTAGCTGACAAGGCTTTCCGGGAACAGGCCTGTAGGCCAAATAAGCACAGCAACAAGTCCCCACTGGATGCCAGTAATGACACAAACCTACTGCTATGCTAGAGTGACTTCCATTCAAACACAGGCCTAATTGGTTTCATTGGGGTTAGGTGGGAGTGCAGTTATATGCATGTTATATCTGCACCTCACAGTTTAAACCTACCAAGAACAATATTATATTTAAATATATATATAATAAATATATATTTATAGAGAGTTTTGTCAAGAATTAGTACTCTTATCAACATTGTAGTGGGCAAATATACTTGCTTTATGCAAATATGTGTATATATTTATTATTTGAAATCAATTAACAACACAAAACAACAACAAATATTGTCCAGAAACCCTCACAGGTACTGCATTTAGCATAAAAATATGCTCAAATCATAACATGGCAAAAGCTGTCAGTGTGTCAGTGTGACTTGATTATGACTTGCCACAAACTACATGTGATTATCATAAAGTGGGCGTGTCTGTAAAGGGGAGACTCGTGTGTATATATATATATATATATATATATATATATATCAAAGTTAATGCAATAATAACGCAAATTAATTTTAACGCCACTTATTTCTTTAACGCATCAACACGACTTTTAGGTTGTAGCGGGCTAAATGTTCCAAACTTGCGCTAAATTTTGGCGAGGAAAAACTGGTATGGTCATTTTCAAAGGGGTCCCTTGACCTCTGACCTCAAGATATGTGAATGAAAATGGGTTCTATGGGTGCCCACGAGTCTCCCCGTTACAGACATGCCCACTTAATGATAATCACGTGCAGTTCGGGGCAAGTCATAGTCAGTATAAGAGTAGTCAGCACACTGACAGCTGTTGTTGCCTGTTGGGCTTGAGTTTGCCATGTTATGATTTGACAACATTGAAACAAAAGTGAAACAAAATATGAACAATTTTAATAGAAAGAAATATAAAAATAGGAACAATATAAACAAGGCGAAATATTAAAAATAGGAACAATATAAACAGTATTGACCATAATAAATAAATAAACAGATAAAAAATCACCAGTCTCCACCCTTGGCCAGTTTACTGTAACACCTGTGACTTAACACCAAGCTAAATAGAGCTACAAACTTAATTTGAACTATATTCAAATAATAATTACAGAACAGTGCACTATCAATTACAAAATGGAGTGTAACTTCAGTTAGTAACCTTTGACCATAATTAAAAAAAAACAAACAAATTCAGCAAAACATGAAACAAGAAACAGAAACTTTAGGCTGCTAATACAAAAAAATATGACCTGTCCCTTTAAATGAGCTTTGAGTGTCAAGTCTTCCGTTAGTCCCGCCAATCAGAGCACAGTGCACGTGACAAGCGTTCTTTGCTATGACCTCATCCCTGGTTTGGGATGACATCAAATTCAAGATGGATGGAATCATGACCAGCGTGCAGACATCATCTCACCCTCAGGGAATGGACTCTTGTTTTTGAAAATCTTTTTATTTTATTTAGTATTTATTTTCTACATATTTATTTTCTGTTTATGTGTATCTTCATTTTGTTAGAGGTGCTATTTAACTGTTTAATTGTATGATTGATACTGTGAAGCTGTTTATTGATTTTGGCCCTGTGAGAAAGGGAAAAGTTAAGAGAGAATGAGTGGGTGGGTGTTATGTTATGTTTGATAAAGTAAATCCTGTATTGAATATATTGCATAATAATGCTGATGTTTGTCTAACAAAAAAAAACAATAAAGACATTGTCAAAAAAAAAGTAACCTTTGGCCATAATTAAAAAAAAATAAAAATTACAAGAAACAGAAACTTAGGGCTGCTAATACAAAAAATGATGACCTGTCCCTTTAAATGAGCTTTTGAGTGTCAAGTCCTCTGTTGAACTTTCAGAAACATTAGTTTCAAAAACAAAAGCGAAACAAAATATGAACAATTTAAATAGAAGGAAATATAAAAATAGGAACAATATATACAGTATTGACCATAATAAATAAACAGATAAACAATCACCAGTCTCCACCCTTGGCAAGTTTACTGTAACACATGTGACTTAACACCAAGCTAAATAGAGCTACAAACTTAATTTGAACTATATTAAAAAATAATTACAGAACAGTGCACTGTCAATTACAAAATGGAGTGTAACTTCAGTTAGTAACCTTTGGCCATAATTAAAAAAAAAAAACAAATTAAAGCTGCAAGCAGCGATGAACGGGCCCTCGCCCACGCTGGCACGTCTGGGGAACACGCACGTCGGGGAACACGCTGTCGTGGCACGTATCTGTCTTCAGGCCAGGACTGTTATCAAGCTTGAGAAGTTTGGAGCA
>CAKAOH010033366.1:0-13680 GCA_916701665.1 Sebastiscus tertius | reverse complement strand
CCGTTGGGGTCCTGGCACTTTCGTGCTCGGGCCCTAATTAGGCAAAACATGAAACAAGAAACAGAAACTTAAGGCTGCTAATACAAAAAATATGACCTGTCCCTTTAAATGAGCTTTGAGTGTCAAGTCTTCCGTTAGTCCCGCCCCCTCGTCCTTTAACCAGCCAATCAGAGCGTAGCGCACGTGACGAGCGTTCTTTGCGATGACCTCATCCCTGGTGTGGGATGACGTCAAATTCAAGATGGATGGAATCACGACCAGCGCGCAGAAATCATCTACTACACAACAGTGAATAAAGTGGCGTCTGTGTGGAGGAAAGAGCTTGTTGACGACGGCCAGGGTAAGTGTGGACAGGCTAGTGAACTTAGAGAATTAGCGGGGAGGATAAAAACATTAATTGGTGGAGGTGTAGAGCTGTTAAAGGAGAAGCTTTTTTCCTTTTTCCTCCCTGACGTAACTCTTAAAGGGGGCTTGTGCTGCTGTAAAACCTGAAGCAGCAGCTACAGACAACAACTAACACGGTGGTAGCCTCGCTTCTTTCCCCCATTTAAACGAGAAAACTCGTGACTGTTCTCCCAAACTGGAAGTAAGCATTTCAGATGGAGAAGTTATGTGTCATGAGAAGAGATTGAGCCACGTCTCATGTGTGTGTGATCTAACGCTGAAAGCCTCTCTCTCGACTTCCTCATAGAGAAACACTGACATCCTCGCTGCTGTTCTCTAGTTCAGATGAAGAGGCGATGAAGAGGTTGCTAGTTTGTTGATGAATGAATGAAGCTTCTTGCCTCAGTGTCCATGAGCCTATTTTAGCCAAGTGCCAATAAGTAACATGCCTTCCGGTCACCATTTTCAAAATAAACGCTTGCAGGAGCAACATGTGTTGTTAGAATAGAAAAGAAAGCTGTATTAAACTAGGATTGTGGAAAGACCTAAATATGAAGATTTTTTTGTTTATTTGTTTTGCACAATTTAAGACTAAGATCACATAAGATGAACATTTATTAATCCCCGGAGGGAAATTCAGGTGTCAAAGCAGCAACATCAGCAAACAAAAGTGAAACACAGGAGAGGTAAAGGTATACAAAAATTATAAAAAATAGAGATATAAGATTGAATGATAGATAGAAGATATTCAGAGTGAATGGGTGAACATAGTGTGTGCAGTCTGTCAATAAATAAATGTAGTATGTACAATAAATAATTGTAATATGTACATATGTGCAGTCTATAAAGTGGTATATAGGATGTAAAGTGTGAAGTGCACCATTATGACTACATAATAGTGATAACAAACAATTAGGACAAGAGATATATATATAATAACAACAATAACAATACAGTAAATATATAAAAAAGACAAGTGTGTGTGTGTGTGTTGCGTTGAGTTGAAGTATATGGTTAGTGTTTGTGAGGAGGATATTGATTTAAATATCTATAAAGACTTCTGGGCAATTGTAACCAAACAACATTGTGAGTGGGAAAAAATAAAAAACATAAAAACAGATACATGGACAACATGGGGAAAAGCAATTAGAACACAGCAATTAAATGACCCTTTAAGCAACTTTTGAAACATTTGACAGATGAACAGTTTATTGATAGATGTGAAAAGCTACTCCATAATTTGGTTCTCATTAATCTTATCGAAAATTTACCTCTACTAGTGAGGAATTTAGGAGCACTTTTAGCAGGTGAAGATGTTATTGTTCTTGTATTTAGAAACGGTAACTTCAATGCACCTATTAGAGGCCTTTCACATAATGCTCTGTAATACCTGTTTTTTGCACATGTGCCTATGAGGTAGTTTAAACCACTGCAGCTCTATACCTCCATGAAGGTTCGAACAGCACCACAACCTACAGCCTCCAATATGACCATAAAGTTGATCCACGCTGCTCTAAATCAGCTTCAACAAAAACTTAATTAAAACCTTAATGAAAATGTGATTTATTGCGGAGCTGGTGTATTGAGCAAGGAATACTTCCAAGGTTGTAACTTGATTGTGCCTCCGGGAGCAAGGGAGACATGTCCCCCTCATTTTTCAAAATCCTATTTTTGTCCCCCCTCTCACTTTTATGGTTTCATGTTAAATTTATTATTAAAAGCATTGTCCTCTAAGTGTCCACTCAACATAGTGCTTATGTGTCCCCATAATGACTGCCCTAACTTGTTGGTGGATGTTGTTAGGGCTACATACAGCGTGAAGGGAATAGCTGGAGACATGTTTTTCAGATTTTAAAAAATCATACTCTTAAAAATCATGTAATCTATATTTTTATTTAAAGTTGCACATTCTCATAAAATGCTTGAATAAAACATCAATCAAGAATAAGGCGGTAAAGGGTTCCTTGTTATTCAGATGCAACATGCAACTGTATCTATCATTTCTATCAAGGAAACTAAACATGATTTTTTTTAAGTAAGGTTACTCCCTTAATAATCCAGCAGAGATATACAGTATATATACAGTATATATGTGGCATCATGTGCTAGATTGATTTAAGTGTACCTGTAACTTAATATACAAGTTACACACACACATTTCTGAAACCAAACCTACGCCTTTGTGTACCTCATAATCTGGCAATTTAGTTTGAATTGCAGTGTAACAGCATTATTCTCAATGTCTACTTTACCGCTATACAGAGGGAGAATATTTTCTGTGAAGCTGGTCACCACTTCAGGGTTTCCCCCAGGAAATAGCTTAGGCTATGTGGTGAAGCAGCCAGATGCCTGATGCATCTTGTCTCAGTTAGTAGACGATGGCCTAAACAATAGTTACCGCAAATACCACGTGTTAAACACATGGTATTTGCTGCATGAAATACCACCAGAAAAGTATATTAAATGTTTTTTATGCTGTAAGTGGAGGTGATTTAAAGGCAGACTTTTTAAACGTCCTGCATTTGTCTGTGTCACTGAGGGTGACTTGACAGAGCTGCATTCCTGACCCCTAACATGTAATGTTAATGGCCATAAACTTGTTGTGTATGTCCTTCTGTAATAGTGTGCAACAACCAGTACAAACAAAAATGTATGCCTTCCACTTGCAATGAAATAATATACAATTTAATCAGTGATATAATAAGTAATATCACAACTGAGTGATTTGTGATTTGAGTCATTTAAGTCATTAATATTTATAATCCAAAAAAAGATGGAGCCAGATAATGTTCTGTATTTTTGCTTGAAAAGTCACTTAAATGATTAATCAAAAGTTGCCAATCATTTTTCTGGTGGTCAATTAATCGACTGCAGCTCTAAGTCACAGTTATTATACTGTATATTATCATTAGTATCATTACTAATGAGTAGTATCATTAGTATCATTATTAATGATACTAATGATAATATACAGTATATTAGTATCATTACTGTGCCTTTTAAACAATTATTTGTTTTCACATTGACCACACACTTATTAAGCAAGGTGCTTAGCTGACACTGCCAAGAAAAGAAGTAATCATAAATAAAGAAATATATCCAGATCTCAGTGAATTTCAAGGCTTCTTGTTGCCTCTATTTACCATCAGGTGGCAGCTGATATCTTGTAAATTATATTAGGTTATAGTAAAAAGTCAAATTATTGCTTTAATGTAAAATGTCATGCCTCTGTGCCCCACTAGGGGGGCGTGCCCCACAGTTTGAGAACCACTGGCATACTTGATGCCAACATGTTGGACTGGATTAACTATAATAAAACGCTGCATCACATACTGGTGTAACATAAGGGAAATTCACAGAGTACGTATCTCTGATGGTGGGGGCATTGTGACATCAGAAATGAAAGTGAAAGTGTATTTACATTCCTGCGTTAAAATGTAATCCTCTTTTCTTGTCTTTCAGCCATGGAGAGTCTAGTGCATTACAGCAATCCCTCCCATGCCCTCTCAGTGTTAGGGGTCCTGAATGAGCAACGCCTGCGGGGCCAGATGTGTGACGTAGTCCTGGTTGTGGCGGACCAGAGGTACCAGGCCCATAAGAGTGTTCTGGCTGCCACCAGTGAGTATTTCCAGTCCCTGTTCACACGGATGGATGCAGACTCACTGAGAGTTGTAAACCTGGACTTCTGTGAGCCTGACGCCTTCGAGATAGTTCTGAATTACATCTACTCCTCCTCACTTTTTGTGGACAAAGGCAGCCTGGCAGCCATTCAGGAGATGGGCTACAGCCTGGGAATCCCTTTCCTCACCAACATTGCATCAACAAGGCCGCATGCATCCTACTGTGTGTCTAGAAAAAGGCTTTCGTTCACAGAAGGGGAGGAGAATGATGTCCAGACAAGGAGCGTCATTGTGCGTCGGGTCCGGAATGACACAGCCCATCCCTCTCGCTCGAATTATCAGAGAAAAACATCAGAGAGATCATCCTCTCCCCACTCTACTCGAGAGTCAGCTCTGCCTCCATCAGAACACAACTCGTATGAATCAGTCAGAAACTCAGAATCCATCAGCAGGAAATCATCTGAGCAGAGAGAAGCTGTTGAAAGGAAGCCCACCTATCCATACGCCTCCATATTAAAAGGGAACCCATCACATGTCACATCTGTTAGACCCCAGCTGACATCATCAGTGTCTTTCAGTGATGCTGAAGTGCAGCACATCAGGCTGCATACTGGCACTGAACTGGACACTAAAGAGGAGAATGAGGAGCTGGAGCCCCACTATGACACCAAAGTGCCCTTTCAGGGTCAGGCCACTGAGCCAAGCCAGACCATTGACAGGAGCGGGCCGCTCATAAAAAGCCTACTCCGAAGATCGTTGTCCATGGACAGCCCTGTTCCGGTCTTCTCGCCCACACTGGAGCTAAAGGAGCTGCAAAATCGTGAGCAGTCAGTTGTTAAAATGGCTTCAAAAGCATCTGGGCCGGAAACATCTGCTCACAATGGCAATTCGAAAAGAACATCTCCCCTGGTTCTCAGGTCAAAGTACCCCAGCAGGTATGATGAAAAACCTCAGGTAGAAAGAGAGTACAGTGTGAAAGCTGAGCCCAGCAGTCCTCTCGCTGACCCCATGGACATTATTCGGATCACAGTTGGAGATGCATTGCCGGTCAATCTTAAAGACTTGCAAACAAATTACGACCAAGGCTCCAGGCCAGACTTCAATCCTTATGGGAAAAGAAAGGACAGGCCGGACAACAGAAGGTACCCATTCAAGAAGAACAAAATATTTAAAGAACACACCTTCTCACTTGATGAGAACGTGTCAGAAACAGTACCTCAGAGTGCCAGTAGCGACTCCAACGAAAACCGTGGGGAGCCGCCTCACAACAAGATTTTCAAATGCTGGAACTGTCTAAAGGTTTTCAGGTCCAGCGCGGGACTACACCGTCATGTAAATATGTATCACAACCCCGAAAAGCCGTATGCTTGCGACATCTGCCACAAGCGCTTCCATACCAACTTCAAAGTGTGGACTCACTGCCAAACTCAGCATGGTGTAGTACAAAACCCAGCGTCGTCCTCCAGCTCCTCTGTACTGGATGAGAAATTTCAAAAGAAGCTGATAGATATTGTGCGAGAGAGGGAAATAAAGAAAGCCTTGCTTTGGAAGTTAAAGAGGAATAAGCAGGGTTTGCAGTCTCCCGCGCTCGCCAAAAAGAGATCAAGACCCAGCTTCATATGTCCTTACTGTGGGAAAGTATTTGTGTTCCAGTCTCAGTACAGACAGCATCTAAGAACACATCCTGCTGAAAAAGCTGACCAGGACACAGCCAACGAGAGCATCCTCTACCAGGAAGAGGATGAGGACGTTGAACAGAAGAACACAGACGCTGGTGTTTACTCCTGTAGGCTTTGTAATATGAAGCTGTCTTCACTCTTTGAGCAGGGCGACCACGAGAGGGGCTGTCGACATGCGACCGTGTGCCCCTACTGCGGCCTCCGATTCTCAAGTCCAACGGTCAAGAAGGACCACGAGGCACATTGTAAGTACAAGAAACTGACGTGCCTGGAATGCATGCGGACCTTCAAGTCCTCCTTCAGCATATGGCGCCACCAGGTGGAGGTCCACAACCACAACATGATGACAGTTAAAGACCAGATTCACCTGAAGCAGCAAGAGAACGACGAAGAGGCGTCCGAAATGCTCACAGAGGAGCATTACAGCGATGAGCCTCTAGCCCCCGGGAGCTCAAGAGAGATCCTCACTTACAGTGACTCCCCAGGTCCACCCATGTATGATTCAGAAGACTCCTCGTCCTATGTGCCTGAGGACCTGAGCATGGGCCATCATGGCAAGCTTGTAGTGAAAGAGGAGCCGTTAGAGGAGGCTGTGAGCGAGATGGAAAACTCAGAGACTGCCCAAACTGGGCCCGAGGAGCCCGGTGTGTGGCCATGCGAGAAATGCGGAAATCTTTTCAGCTCTCGCAAAGACCTGGAACGCCACCAGGAGCTGCTATGCCACATCAAACCATTCATCTGTCACATCTGCAACAAAGCCTTCAGGACCAACTTCCGCCTTTGGAGCCACTTCCAGTCCCACATGTCGGCCTCTAACGAACCTGGAGCCAAAGAGATCGACAGAGACCCCTCGTCTCTGTCCCCCTCCCCTCCCGCCACCCCTCAAAACTCTGAGCGTCGCTCCCCACAGGCCTCCGTGCTCAAATCCACCCAGGCGGCGCCAGTCGCTGCAGTGATGACCGAGGAGTCCAGCAGCCCAGAGCCCTGTAGCTCATCAGTAAGCAAGACGAAGAGGCCCGAACTAGAACGGCAATCCAGCAGCCACAGCCCTCTGTCAAGGTCGAACAGCATGGAGAATGCAGGTGGCCCTCAGGAATCAGACACACTCTTTTACCATGCGCCGTCTCTCTCTGCCCTGACGTTCAAGAGGCAGTACATGTGTAAACTCTGTCACAGGACCTTCAAGACGGCCTTTAGTCTTTGGAGCCACGAGCAGAGTCACAGCCACGTGTAAGCATCAAGTTATAGTTGTGCATTTCTCTTGAGAGACAGTGATCAATATTAGAATCAACACACCTCAGCCTACAAAAGGAAGACTCTGAATGTATAGCTTATTTGCTTGCCTCCAATGTCATATATATATATATATATATATTGAAGTGGCCATGTTCATTAGAGGTGTAAACGTGAATGTGCAATCAAGTGCTAGATTCCTCTGTGAGACGAGATGGTTATAACTGGTTCTTTTCAAAATGAGCATTTCTCTATTTTAAACCTCTTTTAGTTGTCTACTTGTATTTATCTATCTAGGTGTTTTTGAGAAAACAAGGTACAGAGTTGCGCCCCTCATTACATCCGCTGTACCACGTTTGACTTAAAGGTACAGTGACAACTATATAGACGGGTTTCTGTGGAACGTCATCACAGAGATGTGCGCGCAGCTAGGGGGCAGAAAGCACGGCATGTCTGTCGGAGCCAAGCTCCATAAGAGATGACAAGGAGTTGTTGTACAGTAAACTGCACTAACCGCAGAAAAGATGGATTGAAAATGTTTAATATTCTAACGGGATCAGATGCCTTTGGTAAAACAGAAAGAGGTTATGGATCCAGGCCTGAGTGACAAAAGCATTCTAGTCACACAGCGCTAGTTAAGCAGCGTGTGGTCATGGCGAGCTGTCATGGTCCACAGATCGATAAAAATGAACTGATCAACAGCAGGGTGATCGACCCACACTCTAAGGAATATTTATATATATTTAACGACTATGCGTTAAAACTGATGCAAGACTTTGTTACAGCTCTGAATTGCTGTAACGTTACGCGACTACGGCGGGGGAAAGCTCACTCTGGTGTGCTGGCCCCCCAAGTCAAATCACACTTATGTCTTATCTAACGTTACCCATTTCATAACAGTGATAACAATAACCAAATCTCATACTAATACGTCATATGATAATGCTATCTGTTGGTCGGACTGCAGGGGTCTAGTATAGACAACAAGAATGTACAAACTACAATCTTGTGACCGGCTGCCAAAGCGATTTCGCCCCCTAAATGCGCACGCACCCAGTAATGTTTGTATACAAGAAACCCGTCTATACATTGTTTTCTCAGTGTGGAAAAAGTGCTTTGGAGTTGAATTACAGAGTAGTGCTTTTTGCTTTTGTATCAGAATCTATTTCTTGGTGTGAGTGACATCCCATAAGATAATATCGGTGGCCTCAACAATGTTTTCAATATGCACTTTGTTTAACAGTTTGATTCTGTTAGAGGGGGGACATAATCCAAAATGTTTGCTTGGATGCTTTCACTGAATGAGGTCTCAGGCTGCAGAAGTATAAATGATAAGCAGGCCCAGTAGTTTCTACATATTTAGCATTCCTTTCCATTAGTTCTCTCACATTTGAGTTAGAGCTGCACAATTATGGCTAAAATGATAATCACAATTATTTTTAATCAAAATTGAGATCCCGATTATTTATCACGATTATTCATTGATTTTTAGAGACAAAATCACTCGCACTTTCCCATTTAAGTTAACAGAGCACTGCTTTCACTTCCATGTTGGGCTACATTCCCACTAATGTATAAATCTTTGCATCGAAACAAGACTGGTCCTTCAACAGAGCACTGCTTTCACTTTCACTTCATGCTATGTGTTTTCTATGAGCGGAGCGTGCAATTTAAACGTCAATATCACAGTCAATCGTGTTCATTTATTTGTGGGAAGTCAAATTCATGATTACAATTATTATCCGATTAATTGTGCAGCCCTAATTTGAGTTTCTTATTGCCTTTGCGTCATTTTGTGCAATGGGCTGATTGAATAAGACCTTCAGTATGATAAAATGTTACCCCTACAAACTGTACATCAAACACCTGTTGCATTACAGTATGCAGCCTTGATGAATTGCTTACAGTCTTCATGCAGTACTTTAATTTATCTTTTCAACTTTTAACCTGGTGAGTAATTTGCACATGTATACAGATGAATGAGACAAGTGCAATCATCAGTCATAACATTTGAGAAAGTTGTGTTTTTATTCAGAGGGAAATGATTATAAATCATTCTAAATGTTGCTGAAAAGACAAGTTTGTAAAAGGTGCTCAGACTAGCCTACTAGTTAAAAAACAAAGGGGGAAATTGTTTAGGGCTGACCCGAATGCTTCGAGGCTTTGACCGTTGCCATGGTAATCAAATTACAAATCAGTATTCGAATGCTTCTTTTAAAAAAAAAAAATATGTAATGTAATATGTAAGTATGTAATAGTAATGTAAAAATCCCAAAATAGCCCATGAAATACGGAATAATCCCACAACATTATTAATTATTCATGTTCAACATGAATGATTATTCTCAAACAGATAGCGCTGTTTGTTGTGTGTAGAGGTGCGTGTCTGTACAGTAGTGTGGCAGCAGCAGTGAAACTGGAAAGACAGAAGAACATGTCAGCCTGCTGTGCCACAAAGATTTGAATACCTTCAAAGCCCAAAAAATGGTATTCGGGAAAGCCCTAAAATTGTCAGTGAAAATAACGGACTGGTTTGATTTGATAGTATCCTAAATACTAGATAACATCATTCAAACTTTCAGATGAATGTTTAAAAAAGCACACTGCAGTATAGTAATGCGATTTATCGTTGTACTCAAATAATAAATATGAAAATTATATAATTTGTGACATATTAGACATTGTCACAATTTCTGAATCTACTAAAGTTCACCACCCCGGTGCAACAGCAGTGTGGTAATTAACCCAGCTTTACAATGCTTTGATGGCCTTATGCAACTTTAAAAAATATTTTGTCGATATTATTTTACATGAAAGCACAATAGAGTTTCAGATGATTTATGACTCAGGCTTTTCAAGAAGAGGGAAGCATGAGAAAGCAAATCTTTTATTCTATGAATGGTGAGAAAGTGTTCCTGCTTCCTAAAGATTTATTATTAAAGGTTGTGTTGATTGTATTCCAGTTGTTTCACAATTGTATTCTTGTACAAGTATATAGTTCTGCTTTGGCTTGATGGATTAGACCTTCGTCATAAATTATTACGATTGCTACGATTTGGGAGATGTTGCATTCAAAGAGTGCTCCACACAAACTATGGGAATTTGTTTTCCTTTGAAACGCGAGCTGCATTGTGATGTTAAATTCTTTGGAGAATTTCTGTATTGATAATAGTGCTCTTAATTTCTTGTGATAAAAACTTTCTGAAAGTGTCACAGAAATGATTAGAATTGTGTACATGGAAGTGTTTGTATCCTCGATTTTGTACCAATTTTGTTAGTAAACAAAAGTTTTATCTTTTTAGTATTCCTGTGCTCTCACTGCAATAATGAATATTTGTATCAGCATTGGTTGCATTATTGTTGCTTTTGGAAACTTGCAGCTGTTTTGTGTTTAGGTTTTTCTACAGTTTTTGTGCTTCATTTCTGTAATAAAGAGTAACAATGGAGTATATAAACAACCATTTGTGGTATTTAAATTATTCGATAACCTGTACTGTGGCCCGCAGCTCATTTAAAGCTTAATCAAAGAACATTTAACTATATTCGTAGGACTTTCCATAACCTTTGTTTGAGCTTGTTTGATGCCGCTTAAAGGGGACATAACCCTTTTTCAGTGCTTGTGCTCATACAGTACATTTGGGTATCTGGAGTGTCTACCAACACACAAACTGTGAATAAGACAACCCAGTTATTTTTTTTTTTGGCTGCAGCCTGCTTATATCAGAAAAAAAAATGTGATCAACTGGCCATGTAGATTTGGCTCCCCTTCCTATGTCACATCAAGGCTTATTGAAAGAGGCTGGGACACGGTTTTCAGCTATCGGGTATGACACATGTGCAGGGTAACTAGAGCTGCAGTCATGCGTTGCTATTGGCTCAATTTCAGCAAGTGAAGACCAGATTCTATTGCGCATGTGTTGTACCCCAAAAGATATGACGCTCTGATGACGCATGACGTCTCCTCCTTTCACCCTCCTTGTGTCGCATGCAGGCTCCTTAGAATATATCGCCTACGGCTTGAGAGCTACCTTTGCAAAGGTGCACCAAATTCTTCTCACTAGCCAATCAGAGCAGACTGGGCTTTTTGGGAGCTTGAAGAGACAGATGCTAAAACGGAGTGTTTCAGACAGAGAGTGAATACAAGTATATTCAGACAGACAGTTTGAGAAAAAAAAATGTGTTTTTTGACATTAAAGCATGTAAACATGTTCCACTAGAAATCCCAAATAGAAATGTGAACCTCAAAATGAGCATGATATGTATCCTTTGATGTTGTCTGATTTGAAGTTGACACATTGGAGCTCTGACTTTATCCTGATTCGCTATTACTTAAAGGTCCCATATCATGCTCATTCTCAGGTTCATACACTAATAAAACCATGTTCTCTTTTCTGAATCTGCTTTTTTGATTTACAGAATATCATTTTACAGGGCCAACTCAGAAGAATTACACCTTGATTTTACTCTATAATTACCCAATAGTAATTCCATATCCAGTCATTATAAAACTACAACTTGTCATTATATTGATTTTACTGATTTTACTTTACTGTTATTTCCTGGCAATTTCTTCACATTAATACATAATTAACAGCCCGTCAGTGCATGCAGTGCGCGCATATTGTAGTGAACGATTATGTCTGTGGATTACAAGCTGAAGTACAAACATGTCTTTTTTTATGAATTGATAAAGTTGTTGCATCAGGTTACATTTCCATGCTGTGCTCAATACTGCCTCTATTGTAGCCTAAATACTGTGTGTAATATGGCTGCTTACATGATGCATAAAGTCAGAACTGCTGACATCTCATTAGTACTTGAGTAAATACTTAGTTCCTTATCCTCTCATGTATTATGCTACTTCAAACTTTAATAATTCCCAATTACTACAATATAATTTCTCAGATTGGGCCTTGCACCAAACGTGAGTAATGATATTCTGAATTTCTGTTTTCACTGCTTCATGTTTAAGAAGGGAACTGTTAAGCCTCCAGTATGAGCCTCTACAGGTTTTTATATTGGTGAAATGTAAAGGAATATGAATAGAAACTGCACTATGGTCTGTTAATGGTGGAGTAACAATATCAACGGAAATATTATCAATATTCATATTTTTGGATACTAGCCAGTAATCTACCTACTAGTTGTTCTATTGCTCCAAGTGTAAGCATTTAGTCCAGGACATTTTCTCCTCCAAATTTCAATCAGATTAAACTTCAATAAACATTTTTAGATTCTCAGCTACTGCACTAATATCACGTGGTGGCCAACAGTCAATAGAGTTGTCTAATAGGTCTCCATTCTTCGATATTTAATCTATTTTTGTATGTTTTTGGAATTCATGTAGTTACCCCCTGCCTTAATGTAGTAGGGAGCTCACCCTTTGAACACATTCTCTAAACATTGCTAGTAAGAAAGTTTAGAAGTAAAGGTTTTATAAATTCCCCCTGTCAGACCATCATTACCTGGGGACTTGTTTTCTTTAACACATTTAATACATTCAGTCATTTCAGGTAAAGATATCTCCTTCTCACTAAAGTCTCTAAATCCATCATTTAATTAAGAGGTGCAGTTCATCTCAAACGAGCCCTGTATGTTCCGTGATGTTATGTGTGACATCATTGGCGTCCGTAACCAAGGTTACATATAGACCCGCTTTCCACATTCTGTTCCGTGATGTCATGTGTGATGTCATTGGCGTCCGTAACCAAGGTTACATATTGACCTCGCTTTCCACATTCTGTTCCGTGATGTCATGTGTGACGTCATTGGCGTCCGTAACCAAGGTTACATAGACTTCGCTTTCCACATTCTGTTCCGTGATGTCATGTGTGATGTCATTGGCGTCCTTAACCTAGGTTACATAGACTTCACTTTCCACATTCTGTTCCGTGATGTCATGTATGACGTCATTGGAGTCCGTAACCTAGGTTACATAGACCTCGCTTTCCACATTCAGTTCCGTGATGTCATGTGTGATGTCATTGGCGTCCGTAACCTAGGTTACATAGACCCGTTTTCCACATTATGTTCCGTGATGTCATGTGTGATGTCATTGGCGTCCGTAATCCTAGGTTACATAGACCTCACTTTCCACATTCTGTTCCGTGATGTCATGTGTGACATCATTGGCATCCGTAACCTAGGTTACATAGACCCGCTTTCCACATTCTGTTCCGTGATGTCACTTGTGATGTCATTGGCCACAGAAACAGAGTTTACCTATAGACCCTGATTTCCACCTTCTGTTAACGTCCTCTCTCTAAGAGAGGTCGGGTTCTGGGCCTCATTCCTTCAAGTCTGTGTTGGACGCTCAGTGCCCCTCTAGGGCGCGTCCCACGGACACGCTTGGGGATTCCAGAGATTTTTGGGTTTTGTTTGTTTGTTAGTTTGTTTGTTTGCTAGTTAGTTAGTTTGACAGTTTGTTGGTTAGTTAGTTAGTTAGTTTGTTTGTTTGTTTGTTTATTTGTTTGATTGTTTGTGAGTTAGTGTTAGTGTTAGTTTTAGTGTTAGTGTTAGTTTGTTTGTTTGTTTCTTTCTTTCTTTCTTTCTTTGTTTAGAGTTGTCTAATAGGTCTCCAATCTTCGATATTTAATCTATTTTTGTATGTTTTTGGAATTCATGTAGTTACCCCCTGCCTTAATGTAGTAGGGAGCTCACCCTTTGAACACATTCTCTAAACATTGCTAGTAAGAAAGTTTAGAAGTAAAGGTTTTATAAAATCCCCCTGTCAGACCATCATTACCTGGGGACTTGTTTTCTTG
>CAKAOH010033365.1:0-19397 GCA_916701665.1 Sebastiscus tertius | reverse complement strand
ATATACACACATATACACACACATATATATGTGTATATGTATATATATATACATATATATATATACATATATATGTGTATATATATATACATATATATATATATGTTTACTATTAAATAAGCAAAGAATCATCTAACTCAATTCTCTTTAGATCTATCTATCTTTCTTTATTTATTCGTTCTGTTGGTAATTATATTATAGTGTTATTATTACAAGTGAACCCATTCAAATGTGACAACTACTTAAATTAAACATCAATTCTCAGACATAAGGTTACCAACTGCCTCACTTTGGAAGGTAAATCTTTGATAAAGAGAGAAATATGAGAACATAAATGATCAAATACAAAATACATGTCGTTCATCATCCCTTTGTTTGGTTACTAATTATGGGAAGTAGATGGAAAGTTCTCCCTGGCAAAAACATACCGGATCACATCTTATGTTAATTCGCTAAAAAGTGTTTTTAGTTGGGTTTGTATTAAGAATAAAAGGTTTCTAGTTGTTGATCATACAGTTAGATGACTTAATCAAAAGTATGAAAAAGCATGAAGCTCGTACCTGTGCAGTTCTGTCTCTCTGTCCGCTGAGGTCTGATCAATCAGGAGTGTCTGCTCCACAAACGCTTTCACATGCCCCTTTATCTCCTCACAGGTTACACACACACACGCACACACACGGGGAAACAGAGTTCATGCCCTAAACGTCACCGACTTTGCTTTTGGGAAAAGCAACATTTCCTGGTGACCAAAGTCCCTTTAAAAATAGAACAGAAACTTTTATGACCAGGAACTTATAACTATATAATATTGATGTTCATGAATGATTTCTTAAATTCAACACAAAGCTCAAAACTCAGGACCAATTTCAATTACTAGTAAATGGAAAAACACTTTTGGGGATAAAATGTATGACATGATTGATTCCATTTTAAAGTGACTAATTTCTAATGCCAACACTGTGTAGGAACTTTTAAAGACATATCAAACTTGTCCTATTATTTAGCAACATTGAATTACTTTGTGCAAATGAAAACCAACAGACAAACTATATAGATCCACATCTTTTAATCCCCACCTTTAAAGAGACACAATAAACCTGGCAAAGGAAATAGTGAACTAGCATTAACCATTAAAGGTACAAAAAAGAAAAATATAAATTAAAAGCAAATGAGAACATCCCTCAGTAATAACAAGTCTGGGATGCGCACTTAGACCTGGAATGACACAGCACCTTTCAGGTATGTTTGACTTTGTACTGAATGGTTCGCGAGCCGTCTTCCTCAGCAGGATTTTACAAGTTCACAGGACACACAGTGTGCGGTAACCAAGTCACAGTGATGCATGTTCATGCAGCACCCACAAGGGGGCAGCATGGCACAAGTAAATTACAGTGATCCCCACATCATGCTGATTTGGCTCTCATGCCTTACATTCACATCCTCACCTGCAACAGGTGCTGTTCACCCGCTAAACAAGACATAATAAAGCACAAGTGTCGGGCAAAAAGGCACAGCTGCTCAGTGCAGCTCTTTGGCATCTCAGTGTAACAGTCACATTCGAATTACAACGAAGCTGGAGTCGTCACCAAGTTGTGAAAATGAGGAAAAAGGGAGCCAAGCATCCATGATAGTGTTGCAGTAACATCTATAAGTACATTTACAATGGTAGATTTTTGACAATTCAGGTAATCTGTGTGCATGTGTATGTGTGTGATAATGAAACCCGCTTTGTATGAATTTCCATTGGCAGCCATCAGCATCCGCAACCACCCGGGCTGCTATTGGGCGTTTCCTGCAGGCCGGCCTCCTTCAGAGTGCCGGACGGACTGCCATCACCGTTGACACTCTCGTTCATCTTCTCGCAGATGACGTCCACCAGCTTGTCAAAAACCTGTTTCACGTTGATGTTGTCTTTGGCACTGGCCTCAAAGAACTGGAAGCCTGAGAGAGCGGCGAGACACAAAGAAGTACTGTGAGTGATTATCGATTAATGTTTGCCTTGTGTGTTCCTGCTGAGCATGTGATAAAAGTGTGTGTGTGTGTGTGTGTGTGTGTGTGTGTGTGAGTGTGTGAGTCGGTGAGCTAACCGAGCTCTGTAGACAGTCTCTGGGCGTCTTCAGTGGGGACCTGCCTGTCCTCTTCCAAGTCCAGCTTATTGCCGACCAGCACTACTTGAGCGTTGCCCCACGAGTACGTCTTGATCTGGGTTGCCCTGGAAACACAAACACAACATTTTCACAAAAACTTTACTGTATTTCCTGCAGCCAGTGATGAAAAGTAACAAAGCACGGTTACTCAAGTACAAGTACAGTTTTGAGGTACTTGTACTTTACTTAAGTATTTCAAATTCATGCTACTTTATACTTCTATAATAAATATCAACTTATAAATAGTTAAAATTAACTCCACCTCAACCAGCTGTGACATTAAAATGTAGCTTACATGTTAATGCATCAGTAATATTATTCCAATAATATGATGTACAAAATAATATATAATTTATTAATAACATTCTGAAAGGGGCTATTCTGCCCAACAAGTACTTTTTCATTTGATACTGAAGTATATGTTGTCAGTAACATGTTTATACTTGGGTAATTTGATTGCAGGACTTTTAACTTGTAACAGAGTATTTTTCAGAGTGGTATTTTTACTTTTACTTAGGTAAAATATACGAGCACTTCTTCCACCACTAATAGAGGACCTATTATGCTAAATTTCAGGTGCATACTTGTATTTTGGGTTTCTACTAGAACATGTTTACATGATTTAATGTTCAAAAAACACTTTATTTTTCTCATTCTGGCTGCGCTGCAGCATCTCTTTTCACCCTCTGTCTGAAACGCTCTGTTTGAGCCCCTGCCCTGCTTCCTCCCGAAAATCCCAGTCTGCTCTGATTGGTCAACTGGCTCACTGTTGTGATTGGTCAACCAAATCAAACTCTTCAGACTCCGCTCCAGCTCCACTCTAACTCCGCTCTAACTAGCTTTGTTTGAGGGCGAAACTAGCTACTAGGCAAAATGTGTTAATTGGTAACATCACCACATTACGGAAGAAAAGGCAGGCCTTGAAGCAAGGCGTTTCAGGAGCAGTGTTTCTGTGGGGGAGAGTAACTCCCTTTGGCGTAGAGTCTGAGCTTTGTAACTTTAAAGACCTTTTACATGCACAAAAAAACGATATGACACACTAAAGGAAAGGGAAAAAGCAGAATAGGTCCCCTTTAAAGATGAAGCACCTTCAGTACATGTAGGGATTTAGAGCTGTGTAGAATTGTAGGATTCATTGTTGTTATTCATTTCAAGTATTATTAATTGTTTTTTTCCAGGGTTTTCATGTGGTTATGCAAAGCCCTTTATATTTTAACTACAGTTAATATTTTGACTGGAGGTAAATTATCAGATGTGTGCTGTTATAAAAACTCCAAACAATCAAATATCATGGGACAACTCATCAAATAGATAGCTTTACAAATGCCTTCACCTGTTAGATAACACACACCCACACATACAGATACACACGGTGGTTTAATGGTCGGACGTTACATCTGAAGGTCTACCCACCAGTCCTGTACAGCACAGAACGACTCCTGGCTTGTGATGTCATACATTAGCAGGAATCCCATGGCTCCTCTGTAGTAGGCTGTGGTGATGGTCCGGTAGCGCTCCTGCCCTGCTGTGTCCTGTAAACACATGACACATCTGAGAAATCCTGGTACTTTTTTGTATAGTTTAAACCACATTTTAACCTCAAAGGAAGAAGGAAAGGATAGGGTTAACTTGGTGAATCATTAACTGTCTTTGAACAGAAGCTAATCCCTCTGGTCATGTGTTGATGTCGCCACACCCCATAAATACACCAGGATACGCTCTCTGCTTCTTGGCTTTGCCTTAAGGGACAGAAATAAGTTCTGAAGATGTCGATTTTTCTTCTCTATGCTCTCAGATTGTGGGAAAACTGTTTTTAGACAGTAACTCTGATGTGGATATGTTAAAACTGACTTTAACTGATTGATCTAATGGGTTTGAATGTTCTCCCCTGATCACATGTAAAACCAGCAGCTGTCGTGTACAATATTAACGTCAAGCACTCTAAAGATGGAAATTTAGGGTTTGTCAGCGACCTACATTATATGTCAAAGTAACCGTACTGTCGGAGCCGCAGCATCAGATGTTATCACCGACTCAAACCCCTTTATGCCAAACTTTGGTGCAGAGTTTCACAAAATGAATTGAGCTCATTTTAATGGCCCCTGTAAAACCCATTCAAATTGCTCAGCAGCCATTAACATTTTACTTGGCACCTTCCCTCGTATACGCAACTGTATCATTGTTAAGCAGTGCAGAGAGGGCCCGCTATGCTGAATACATTAAGCTAAAAAAGAAAAAAGATGTATTACTTTCATCTAACAGGAGTACTGTGGGTGAGCCCTCGCCTTTCCACTAACATCCAGTAATAGATCTGTCCTGGGTGTCAGTCTGCGCAGTAAGCACATTCAGCTCCAGCAGCTCAAAGCCATGCATCTTTCATGAACCCTGCCGTCTGGGGACGATGTTAAACATCAACTGTCATTAACTCTGGAGTGTGAGAAATTAGTTTACGCCACATCCATGACAGGCAGCAGCGTGTAAGAGGGCAAACTAGGGAGCGGGGTGAGGATAAACAGTCTGTGTTTTGCAACAACGCTTTCAAAAGCACTATTCACTCCGCCTTCGGTTTGGAGCTGTATTTTGGAGCCTCTCAAACCCTAGGTAAATGCCGTTAATTACCTCGAGTAAATTACAGCTCTGACATTAAAAGAGACTGCAGCGTTTTTATACTCAATTTGGCTGATATAGTGAGTGTCAAGCCTGTTTGCTCCGTACAGTATGATGTTTTTTTATCTGCTGTGGGGAGTGAAAAGGCTTCCTGAGCCATTATTAGGAGCTTTTTAGACCTTAATGATGAGCTCTTTCTAAAGTGACACCTCTGCTGTGGGTTAACTAGACTCTTAGTCCCATTAAACTAACTCGCATTTTTTTGTTCTTCTCATTCTTGTTTATGTCAAGGGTTACCAAAACAGAGAATTTTGGTTCTTTTCTGTATCCTCATTGAGCTGAATGATAATATGACTATCAGTTTGTTGGGTGTTCGGAGTTTGATACACTACTGTCTCATCTCTACTGCCTCCTCTCCACAATACCTGGACATCATTCAGAAAATAATGATTCTATTCTTCATTACAGGAAAGTATTGTGTGATCCATATATGGCTTTTCTGATATAGTGGATCAATTTTGGCCATTTATTCGATGTAGGACACATTTACATGAAGAAGTTTTGTACATTTTCAATAATTGTTCAATAATTTTTTTGTAAAATCAATTTTTTTTTGTAAAAATCCCTTGTAATGAATGAGAGAGGTGGCTAATTCTGTCTCTAAATTAATCTGGGTTTAAATGGAGATTTTTTTGTGCATCTGCAAACATTATAAATCTAGACAATGTCTGAAGAGACATGAGTCAAATATACAGTCAAGATTTGCAAATACCAACAACTTTGATGCAAACATATTAGTGTTTAAGTTGTCATCCACTTTCAGTGATCCACATCACTCCTAAACGTGTCTGTTTGCAGATGTGTGGCTGTGGTTGAACAGATCTAGCCCTGGGCTAACTGCTAAAGGTTTAAATTATCCTTCAGAGTAAATAAACTGGGGGCAACACCAGGTGACTAATTCTAATTTTTCCGGGCAGTGTGCCATTTGTGATGTCAGGGAAACAGAGCAACCGCCACATATAAAATATCACAATCAAAGTGGTTAAAAATAAAAAACTACAGACATTAGGGTTTCTACACTCTGCTCTCTAATTAATCTGGCACATAAAACGTTTAGAGTTAAATCTAGTCGACTGTAACACAGTCTGCCAGCTTTTACTTCTGCACTGAGCAAACATCTATCAGTTTGTTCTGGCCTTATCTGCCAGACTTCCACTCTTTCTTCCTGCTGCAGAGACGACTGTATGTGATGGTAAACAGTTTGAAAGCAGCAAGGTGAAGGAAAGTTAAGGATTTTTAATTAGCTTTGCTTCGTGATTCTCTTTCTTGCCAGGATAATTTGCCAAGCTACAGAGTGCAAACCACTTAAAATGACAAAAAGGAAAAAAAACTATTATTCTACATCTACTGATTTTTTTTTTTTTAAAGTGTTGCTTTAAACTACAATAAACTAAAAGAGTCCCATATAGCTTTGTAGTATCACTTTAGAGCTCTTCAAGAGTAGAAACAAACATTTAAAGTTTGGGGGGTGCTTTGCTTTTATAATACCTTCTTCAAAACCTTTACATCTAACACTACTCTAACTTCTGACTATTGGGATGTTCTACTGTACATCACTTTACTAACCACTTTTGTTTCTGTCTCTCTTTCTGTCTTTCTACTGAAAGACTCTAGTTCTCTTCTCTTATTTTCTTTTTCTCAATTTCTCACACTATGAATTAAATACATTTAAAAAACACATGATGAGAGATTTGTGGTGTTACATAGTAGATCAGCATGTTTTCTGAAGTAGATGTACTTGCAGGATTTTGGCACTTTTTGGGTTGTAATGCACTTATTTAAGTCGCTTTGGATAAAAGCATCAGCTAAATAATAATGTAATGTTTTATGTCACTGAAATTAAATCTCCCACCAACATGAAGACATTAATCTTCCCTTTTTCAGCATGTTTCATAGATCACTGTGCGTTTTTTTCAACGTACCCAGATCTGAAGTTTGACCCTCTTGTCGTTCCTGTAGATGGTCTTGACTTTGAAGTCGATGCCCACCGTGCTGACGAAGGCTGAAGTGAAGGAGTCGTCCGCAAAGCGGAACAGGAAGGAGGTCTTTCCCACGCTGCTGTTGCCGATGATCAGCAGCTTAAACATGTAGTCAAAGTTTTGGTCGGCTGCGTCTCTCTGCTCCTGGCCCGCCCCTGCATCTCTGGCTAGTGCCATCTGTCAAATGAAGTAGGACAAGAGGAGAAGAATGAGACTCCCAACTTTATGAATAGACTGTGAAAATCATTCAGAAAAAAGTATCCACCATCATTTTGAAGGGTTTCTAATGGATCCTGTGACTAAGAAAATGACTATGGGATTAATCATTTAAAGAGGACCTATTATGCTCATTTTCAGGTGCATACTTGCATACTATTTTGGGTTTCTACTAAAACATGTTTACAGGTTTTAATGTTCAAAACACACTTTATTTTTCTCATACCGGCTGTGCTGCAGCACCCCGATTAATTGGTTAGTCAAAAACAGCAAAATATTCTGCAACTATTTAGATATTTTTTTCTCTTGTTTATGTTTTTTAGTATCCATCCATTCATCCATCATCTCTAACTGTTTATCCAATTCAGGATCGGGTCAAGTTGGGTTTGAGGCGGCATTGCTGACCACTGCATCACCATGCCGCCAGATATCCTTGCTACACGTTATATTCTACAGACTTAAGAAAACATCTTTGTTTGGTACAGATCCCCGCAAAAATCACACCATAATCATTTTAATAGGTTTTTCAATGAAAATGAGAATAATAATGTAAAAATTTTCCTTCATTCTAACATTGCAAATCATAACACAGTATCAGTCAAAATAATCACAATTAGATATTTTTTCTAAATCGTGCAGCCCTATTATTCAGAATTAATTACATTGCCTACAACTAGAAAGCTTCTGGTAAATCACATCTATGTCAAACAATTAGCAAATGTATAAGTATCATAAGAGATTCTCTTTGGTGGTGGTCACGGTCTAATGTTTACAGTGTATTATAGACCTATTTGCAACATGCAACAAGTATGTCAACTATGTGCTCAGCTGATGAATCGCCAATGCTGGCGAGAACATGCAGCTAAAGAACTAAAAATATAAATGCTGGAGTTAGTGTTTGACATGAGTAATGAGTATGATTCGGCTCCATCGCCATGCAGCCTCCCTGGCTGATACTGGCTTATTCACAGATTGGGGGAAGTCTGGGAAGCGATGTGGTGAGACAGAGCTTGTGTGTTTAAATGTCAGAGTGAGGAATCTCAGCTATTTGAGAATTCACACTCACATATCTGAAATTCATCCACACTGATAGCTGAGCAGATGTTGATGTTGGTAAATGGAAGTGCTGTTTTAAAAATGGTCTATGAATGGTCTATATCTCCCCCTCCTCTCATCCCTCTCAGTGTGCTATGAATCACAACCAGGGCGAGCTCCTTCCACTGTTTCTCCCTCTATCAGTCACCCACTGCTTGCTCTACGTCCATTTGTCACATCATGGACTCACGTTGCAAAACTTATGGGATGCTGAGCGGTGGGCGAAGGGGGCAATAGATCCCCCCTCCCCTCCCTGTACATGTCATCCATCATCCATCTGACCATCCATCGACCGACTGACACTCCCATTTAAACACACACTCACACACCCATTTATCTTCCTTTACTCCCTCTCATTTTCATCTATCTTTGCATTCCTCCTGTCATCATCCATCCATATCTCACCCCCTCCCACTCTCTCTCTCCTTCCTCCATCTTTCTGCATCATAAGGAGGCTGACCCATCCATTCATCCTCACATCCTCCATCACTCCCCCACCCCCTCCTCTTCCAGGGAGGCTGAGCTGAGTCCTGTACTCCTCCCTGATTGCTAAGATCTCTCTGGAGACCAGCTCAGCATTACCACTTCCAAGACCATAAAGAGGGACTGGCCGCCAGCGTGCTGCTGTACACACTCAGCGAAACGCCAAATATCCACGCATGCGCAGACATTATCAGTATGAAAATACGTGCAAACTGGTGCTTTAACTTTAGCAGAAGAAAACAGGCCATCTTGCATGAAAGCAACAGCGTCATCATGCAAAAATATGACTTAAAAGCAGATGTTGACATCTGGTCTGAAGTAGTTAATGGAAATGGGGCGTGCACCTCGCAAGACTGTTTGCAGGACACATGACACTTGTTGACACTTTGAATTCATCTGATTATTTCTACACAAACCAGCCTGATGCATCCTACAAACACACAGATACACGTTTAATGAGATGTAGGCTGACACTGCAGAGCACGCTATTAACAGTTAGCCTCATTTGCCTACACTGCAACACCATACGGCAGCTCTAAATTACAATCTGATAACATTAAAACAACAAACCCTCTGCAGCTGTTGACAACTGTGTGGTTGTTAACTCACCCTGGATATTTTTTCTCCTCCGTCCCTCCCGCGGTCCTCCTCCTCTACCTGTAAGCCGATGGGTGTGCGCTGCTGTCGGGCGCTCCAGCTACACTTCAGGCGCTCCGCTCCCGGATCTCCAGGCTGTGCATGTGCCTATCACTGGGACACCCACCGTATGATCCAGTCAAGTCAGCACTAATAGATAAACAGAACTTCCGGTTAAGACTTTCAAAATAAAACCCACTAGTTTTCTTTCAAACATGTCAACATTTAAATGTTCATCTTAAATGTAAGTGCAAACATATGGCATTTGGAGTTATTTGTTTAAGCAACTTTGGAGCAAAGTTGAGTTGTCATTAGGCATGTATATTGCAATGTTGAGTATTACAGTAGGCTGTTGCTGTTCATCCTCTGCGATTCTATGTTGAAGAAGAAAGAAGAAGGCATACATTATTGATCCCCTCAGGAGAAATTCAATTTTTTTGAAATACATATACACATAGCTACTTCCCTGTTTAGGGGGGTCAGAGCGCAACATAAAGTATAAAGAATATTCTCTCCCCGGTCCCCAAGCCACAATCTCAGGACTAGATTTTGAGTTAAGTAAAAAAGATTTATTACTAAACTCAATCTAGCACACAATACAATGAGATAATATAACTCAGGGTGAACTAAGGCCAAAACAACAAACAAAATCTATCTTTTAAACACCCTGACTAACCTTAAACAAAAATAATCCAGCAAACAAAATACAATTACTAAATCTGGCTCCCTAGGATACAGCAGATACACATGAGAAAAAGTTAACAAAAGAAAAACAGCAGTTCACCCCATAATCAGGACCTATACACATGCATTAATGGAGAGATGTCAGAGGGGGCTGCGCACGAAAGGCGCCTCGAGCAGTTGAGGGTTTGGTGCCTTGCTCAAGGGCACATCGGCAGTGCCCAAGCGGCAAACTGGCACTACTCCAGCTATCAGTTTACACTCAGTACTCGGTTCATGTGGGAACTTGAACCAGCAACCTTCCGATTCCCAAGCCAAGTCCCTACCAACTGAGCTACTGCTGCCCCAACTACTATACTGTAGTGCTGTGTTACCCAAACTGTTTTTTCTGGAGAACCACTTTTTAAAAATGACAAACCATAGTGACCCAATTCACAACAGGCCTTATCTATAAATCGCGAGATTCCTAACCATTTTAATCACCATTTCCGCATCACCTCATACAGAGAGCCTAAGTCACGCCCCTTCCGCAGGACCATGGGACCTTATTTCAGAAAAAATATGAACGGAGACAAAAAATTTTTTGGATCCCGTTTTAATTGCGCCATAAATCACACATATGATGTTTGTCAATTTAAAACAGAATTTTTCAAGTCAGGAAAGTCTCCGTTTGTCGTAGTATCATTTAGTTTTGTGTGAAACTGCTCAATGAACTACATCTCTCGTCTCGCACAAAATACGTCGCCAACACTAGCTAGTTTGTTAACTTCGCTATGTCCCACGCACAGATGAAGCGTTATCTGACCTGATGTGTTTTATCCAGCGACTCCTGGTCTTTTTTATCAGCCGGGAAGTGAAGGAATGGGCGAGGTATGTTGCTGTGTGTGAGTACATCACAGTACAAAACACACAATAATCGTAGCTTCAGCGAGAGAGACGTCACTACGCGACTTTTGGGTGTGTAGTCTTTCCAATTCCGTATATTCACAGTCTGATTACAGTCTTTTACAACAAATTGCAACTTTCTTGACTTGCAAAATGATGTTACGCCAGCCTTTCATATTAGATTCAATGTTATAAGATTTTATATAAGATATAATGATTATAAGTAGACCACAATTATCGGAACAATATGAACTTTCAGGCCCCCTCGTGTGGTACAAAGGTGTACCGCAGATGTCAAATGTTAAATAAAAGACTAATGAAGAAATTCTGCAAATTTATTTGGTGACCCTAATAAAATCGCCTGCGACCCACCTGTGGGTCCCGACCCAGTCTTTGGGAATCACTGCTATAGTGTAGTACCATATAGCTACTGTACGCTATAGTAACTATACTCAGTAATGTTAATTTGTATAGCTGTGACTAATAATTGTTTTCCTTACCCATTAATGTTGTGATTTTTTTGGTGGAAGTGAGTAATTGTTCAGACTACTATTGTCAGAAATTAGTGGAAAATGTGAGACTCCAAGGTGAACTCTTCAAATGGTTTCTTTTGACCAACCATCCTTCGAAAAAAATAGATATTAAATTTATACTTACATAAAATGAAGACACGCAGTAAAGCTTTGTATTCAAGTGTCTGGAAACATCAAATGTTGGGAGCATTTGTCCTGCCAAGCTTTTAATTTGAAAGTTAAATACCCACTTGTCCAGTATTATTCTGTCATAATTGATTGCAGGTTCAGTAGTAATCTTCAGGCAGCCCTTCTGAAAACTGTGTTGAATGGCGCAAGCATTACGCACTAGTAACGCATCCAATCTCATGACCTCTCAGTTTAATTGATCACTTTTATACGGTGGATAAATTACAGCAGCTGATTCGTAAAGTCTAACATTCCCATTTAATACGCTCAACTTCCAAGATGTAATTCGCTGAAATACTACAAGTCTAGACAAACCCAAGTAGTCCTTGCCTTTATCAACAAGCATCATCCTGACTGTGAGAAATGCAGGGGGAGTCATGCACCCAGGCACATTAATCATGCCCAAACCAGATCAGCTCTACTTTGGTTTGCAAACCTCAAAGGATAGTATTGTTAAAGCATTGAGAATACCAGACTGTTTTTGTGCTGTAAGGCCTGACTGTGAATTTGAGACAGAGTAAATCATGTTGGAGCAAGAGAAAAACTACAGCTGCAGGGCAGTGATGCAACAGACCTGACAAAAACTGCAGTGTGAGAGAGAGAGAGAGAGAGTTTATTGGTGCTTGGCAAACATCGTCCCTGAGACCGCAGTAGCACACCCTAAACAATACACTGGATTTTTACAGCCAGTGCAATTTAGAATAGAATTATACACATGGTGAAATGTGGATTGTTTTTTAAATAAATGTACTAAACTCAAATTCCTAACTAGCCAGGATAATCCCTCTAGTTCTGAGGGGGAAAATGTATCATTTAATAGATTATTTATCACATTATTTATCATATAACAACCATGAAGAAAGAAGATTAATTCGGTGGAGAGCTTTCAAAAAAAGCAACTGTAATTGCGTACTGTAACACAATATAAAAAAATATAAACTTGATTTTAAAAATTAAGAAACATTCTTACCCAACACAACCAGAGGCCTTCTCTTTAGAACTGGACCAAATCTATGCTGTGCATATTATCCTCATCTTAGGGCCTGTGCCAAACAGTAAAATTAAAGATCACATTAAATCAAACAAGAGCTGTTAACTGCAGACACAGCCTGGTAAATCAGACAACTTTTCTGATACTTATTTAAAATAAAACTGCCATGGAACATCCATCATCTTGAACAGTAACAGTGTCACTTTAAGTCCTCCAAAGCCAGAAGCAACAGAGTCAAAGCTTGTGGCAGGAAACAAGAAAAGATAAAATTGTGTGTCCAAGCTGATTTAACAGATTTAACATGCATACCTTCTACCTCAAAAGTTGATGAGCTCTGACTCAACATTAGGTTCTGGTGGGAATGCGAGCAGGTTTTTTGTCACTTGAGTGGAGGTATCGCTCCGGATCGTTGCGCACCCACAACCTGTGGAACTCCTTGATGAAGGGTCGCACCAGGTCTGGCTCATCGGTGACCAGGATGTTCTCCATGTTGCTCTGCACTGCTGTCAGCGTCCAGTTGAGGGAGCCGGTGATGAGCAGCCGGTTGTCCACCACTGCAAACTTGTGATGCATGTAAACAGAGCCCACGTCGCACCGCACACAGATCCCTGTAGAGCAGAGGGGAGATGGGAAGGAGGGTTGAGAATAGTCTTCAATGGAATAGAGATCTTCTCTAGTGTGCAGTTCTAGGTTGGTGCACAAACAGTTTCAGTGAGAATGTGGAGATGTTGAATAGTAAACAGGGTGCTTTGTGTGAAAAGACCTGCTCCCTATGTAGATATAAACGGCTCATTATAAGGGAACGAAAACACAACAATTCTTTTTTTCAGGTGATTATACACTAAAGAAAATACATTCATTAATATTATATTACATTTCTACCAATAGATCCCCCTAAAGGTAACACACTGGTCCTTTAACATTCACAGGAAATGTTTTCACCCTCTCCATATAATCACAAGACACTCCTTTCTTTTTCTTATCCAGACTGAGCCGAATAAATCATTTGGATAGAGAAACCCAAGAAGGAGTTATCAAATCTGACAAAAAAAACCCAGCATACCAAGATTTTCGATTTAAAAAATAGATAAGGCATAGTATCACATCATATTCAATCCTTAGACAAGGATGGGGAATTAATACAGTTCAAGTCTTCCAGTCCGTAAAATGTGGCTTAGAGAGCCAAGATTTTTATAGATACTTGCAAATGCAGCACTATTATGTAAACGAGGTGGAGGGACCGAGCAAGGATGAATTTAAGCTTACAACTCAGTACCCATCAGACGGATCATTGAGGTCCTAGGTATCTAGGTGTATTACTGGTGAAGAACAACTCAACAGACTACATGAAGCAAAAGTGGGAAAGAGAACTGGATATTGAAGTCTGTCAGGAGGAATGGTCTCTCATCATCCACACCCAGATGACTGCTATAAATTCACAAAGTTTGAGAGACTGTGGAAGTTGGTGGAAGAATGGAGTGAGGGTTTTCATAAACTCAAAAATGAAAATCAAAACCAACTGGACTTCAGAATCAATGCTGGAGGCAATGTGGGCACTTAAAGGTAGTGTGGTTAATGTTGAGAAACTAGCAAGAGTACACTAGATTTTAAAAAATGATACAACCGAAAAACCCAGCCCAGTGTTGCCAACTCCTTTCCAATGAAAGTAGCTGGCAGCACCAGTTCCAAAAGTCACTGAATCTAGTGAGGAAGTCGCCAAGTCGGCAACACTGACTGACTGGACGGGCTTATTAAAGTCATGCGACAGCCACAAACACCGGATTTTTTTTTTTTTTTTTGTCAGAGCATTTGATCTATTAGTTGTTGTCAGGATGTAAAAAGAATTTCAACAAATATAACAAAAATGTATTTGAACAACATTACTGATCCTACCTTTAATGGGAGATCACACACATCTTTTGGCCTTGTCCCATTTTGCAGACACATGTACAAACCACCACAAGGAGTATATTAGAATTTGATATTGACTTCACTTGTCTCTCTCTACTTAGGAAACTTATCTGAAGAACTGGGTGTCAGAGACAAATATTTACTAAAAATTCTAATGGTAGCAAGAAGGGAATTACAAGACGTTGGCTTATTAAATAGCCTCAAACAAATTAGCTTACTAAATAACTGCAGTAGCTATTTTACATAAATCAAGTATGCCGTTATACAGTAAATAAAAGATAATATTGGTTCTGATATGGAATATGGTAAGAATACAAAATGTTTTTTTTTTTTTAATCTGTTGTACTGAACTTGTTTCTCTTCAGTTGTGTACAATGAAAACTATCTTAGACAGAAGCATTACTTTGGTCAGGTATTTGATTTCAGTACACACTGTAGACTAGTAACTTTTACTGGACTGCAGGCTAAACTCAGAGAGGGATTAGACATGCAAATTCTCTCTTGAGAGGGTAAGTGCATGCCCCTTTGAAGAAAAATGAAAAACAATTATTAGAAATGTGTTTTTAAGAGTCCATTTCTCTTTGCAAGGAACATGTCCCCTTGACCCCCTAATCGTTCTGTGTGTAAATGCCTTTTTAAAATATTTTCAGCTCGAAGTGAAGAGAGCCAGAAACGATGGGAAAGAGTAAATGCAACTAGCAATTAAAGTTTGATGTCTTTCCAGTTTGGACACCAGGACGCAGGCAGTCCAGGAGATGTCCCTTTAGGATCATTTTCCCTGCCATTTCAGAGTCTTGTGTGCATCCGTGATTATTTCCCCCTCTGAGGGAAATGTTTGGACTACCCAAACCAGTGACAGCAAACTAATCCAAAGCAATGTGCTTAGGTGTCAGTCACCTTCAGCTATTGGAGTTTGGGAAGGTTTCCGCAGACAAAATACGTACAGTATGAAAAGATCGTCCCCTGTGCCAAAGTGGTTCTCAGCAGGTTTGCAGTCAACATGCACACACTTTGAAACACTTTGCCTAATGAAATCTGTTGCCTGCTTGCCAATTTCTTACTTACTTAATTTGTGCTTAACAATATACAGCGGCGGTAATTTATTAAATGCAGAGAAAGTGAGACAGTCTGACACGTGGCACAAAAATCTTTCAGAGCTTTCAGAGCTTTCAGAGCGTGATTACTCTCTCTGACTCATAGGAAGGCTTGTAGTGGAAACCTCCATTCACCCAGACAGTTCCCATCATCTCTCCATTCACCACTAAGGAACCCCCGTGGGACTTACTGACAATGACACTGATAGTCCGAGAACACAGAGGGAGCACCTTTTATAGAGTAGGACCAGTCATCTGTCCCGTATTTTAGGAGAAATGTGTCCATAATAATGACCTCACAGAGGTTAGTGTGACTTTTGTAACAAAAAAAAATCTCCAGAAGAGCTAAATATGACTCCCTGGGCCTGTGTTTGAAAGGATGCTTCATCACAGTGACTGTTAATGTAACACAGTATGAAGACATATACTTCACAAGGATTTAAGAAAAATAAACGGATCCGTTTCCCTTACCGGCCTTGCGGAGGACCCCTATCTGGGAGCCAGTGATGGCGGAGTAGTCCTTGTCAGTGAGGACTCGGATGGTGACGCCCTTGCTGTGCAGCGCTAGCACGGCCCTGCTCAGGTTCATGTTGGAGAAGGCAAAGACGCACAAGTCCAGCGAGGAGGAAGCGGACAGGATGTGGCGGAGAAGACGGGAGAAAGAGGTCTCTACGCCATGAGGCAACGGGCAGAAACAGGAACTGGAAAAGCCAAAATCAAAATAACTTATTGTATCATCTGCCGATCATCCTGCATGCTTTTTTTCCCATTTATATATTCCACCTCTCACCCAAGTTGTCCAGAAAGAGAAGAAACCAACTGTCAGGTTACAATAGCTCTATTTAGCCGAGAAATGCTGTTGTGAACAGTTTTCAAGCTGGCACAAATGCTAATAGCCCCAGTGGTGCATACTAATGTTTAAATTTGGTTTTCTAGGTATTACTTTATGTAAAAAACGTATTCCGTAGGTAAAAGAACAGCCCTGTTAGGTGAAAAACAATTGGGATGAGGAATGGTGATTGCACTGACTAAATCCACTTACTGAAAGCATCTAGGGGCTATGAATTTTTGCATTAGTGGCCATTATTGCAACACACTTGACGGTGATACAGAAAAAATCATATACTGCTTCCTTTTACTCATTGTAGGGATTATGTTTCACTTACTGAAACGACGAGGGAGTGAAGATGTGCTCCACACAGGCCATCTCTGAGGGGAAGAAGAGGACCTCGTTGAGGGGTCTTCCAGGCCTGAGGCGACGGAGGAACCAGCCGAGCAGCTCCACGCTGAGAGAGACGGCCACCACACCCAGGCCCATCACCTTCACCGTCCACATCACTGACATTCACTGCAAGGACCAAACATGTAGTATAATGCAAACTTTCAGATCTTAACATGAATATAACATGTTTTTTGTGAGTTTTCTCTGACGTGATGATGAACATTTTCATACAGGTATCATAAACAGTAAATTATAGGTTCTGCATATCTTTTTTTATAGTGCTGAAGCAAGTTGATTAACCCGTTAGTCCATCTTCTCAATTTTTAGGATTTGCTGCTTTTCTTTATTTTATATCATTGTAAATGTGTTGCAGTCTGTTTCAAGGCGTCACTTTGGGAAATCATGATTGAACAAATAGAAATTAGCACCATTTTCTGACATGTTATAGACAAAAATGATAAACCAAATCGATAAAATAATCGGCAGATCAGTCAATGATGATAATAATCATTATTTGGAGCTGTCATATCAAATACAGAACATCTACAACTAAGCATGAAACCTCAATGAATGTTGTTATCATCATGTCTGACAAAATACACATATATTGTATATTATTAAACAAAGTTTATAAATTGTGTATTTAACCATTTTACCAACTTATGATTAATTTTCTTTCTTCAATAATGGCTGACTCCACAGACACATCCTGACCGGAAAAGATCAAAATGAAGTGTTCACTTTCTTCACTGATATTCAATCAGTAGAGGAAGAAGTACTCATATCTTTTCTCATATCTAGCAATACTGCTCTGTAAAGAAATACTTGGTTTCAAGCAGGGTCTGAAATTAACCTTTTTCCAAACCTGCCACAGTGGCGAATCACTGAACATTTTAGAATTATGGAATATATCATGTAACCTTAATGCATGACTATATTTGGTCACACTTCATTTTACAGGTTTGCAAATGTCATGGTAATTAGGTGATAATTAGCAAGTTACCTACTTGAAATGTCTTTGGAATTACTGCCAAATTACCCCAATATTTACCAAATACTTACCTCCAAAACCAAAACTAATAGAAGACACTTCTGATCAGGCACAAATCTCACCATTGTGTGACTTATTGTCTACACAGATGTAACCTGGTAGCTGATGTACTGATTCAGAGAGTTTTTAAAGAAATTTTAAAGAAATAAAGCATATCAATTAACTTTGTATCCTTTTCCTGGAAATGTATTAAATAATTTACCAGCTATTGGGAAATAGCGGAATATAATTATCAAATGATGTTTATGGTAAAGTAATTTTTAATAAATTTATAGGTAAATATTGGGGTAATTTGGCAGTAATTCCAAAGAAATTTCAAATAGGTTACTTGCTAATTATCACCTAATTAAAGGGAAATTTGCAGACCTGTAAAAGGAATTTAATTTAGGCTTTAGAATTGCTTTTTAAAAATAATGGGGAAACAGACTTCAACATAACACCTGGTTGCTAGTAGAAGAGTAAAAACAATATTTGCCTCTATATGTAGCGGAGTAGACGTATAAAGTGGCATACAACTGAATAAAGTAAAGTAAACGTCAAAATTTTACTTAATTGCTGTACTTTAAATGTTAGTATTGGTTTAACAAGCTTAGTGCTTAGCAAAACAGCTATCTTAATTGGTTAACCAAGCTAATTGAGCAAAATTTGGCTAATCCAACGTTTGTTGAACCAGTGTTCTCGCGAGATGTTGTTGAATTGTCAGTTATATCCATCATAACACCAAACGTTTGTTGAACCGGTGTTCTCGCGAGATGTTGGTGAATTGTCAGTTATATCCATCATATCAACACCAAACACTGAGTTAGACAAGACAAACTACGACACAAAACCCCATTTAAACCACGCTAACTGACAATATGTATAACAAATTATCAACTTAATATTTCTAGAATTACTTAAGGCATGTCAAAAACAAATGAGAGTATTTTTAGACAACACAACCTCACCTGAGAGTGATCTTCTGTCGCCCCCGCGCGGGAGGAGGAGGCTGTGTCACAGAAAGCTGTGTCGTCACTGCCAATCAAGTTTGACTGACAGGTCAGAGAGCCAATGAGTGACCGTGAAGCAAAACACTCTCCTCCAATCACGTCACGCTAAACAGTTACCGGTGCCGGGTCTTCCAGGAAGCCTTTTGACTACAGCGTGTCCAAGAGAAGGTAAACAAGATTAAACTTTTACTGAATGACATTTAACAGTCAAGTCCCGTTTGATAGTCACGGTTAATCGAGGTATGATCAAAGATGTGTTCTTTCCAGAGTTCATTTAATTCGTCTTTTCATCCTGAGGCGATTTATGTTGTAATGGGAGATCAACAACAAACATGCTAACGTTAGCCTGCTAACTTTAGTTGCTAACAATATGGAGCTGCAGGCTGGAGTTGTTTTATAGTCAAGAGTTCTCACATGTTTTCTCTTTGGAGGTATTCACCCATCGCACATGTTTATTGTTTATTTGTTTTGCACAATTTAAGACTATACAACATAACAAAAAAAAAAAATGAATGAATAGTATAAAGTGCAGGAAGAGGCAAAAAAACCCACTGGGCTTATCTGAAGCCTCCAACTAGAGACAAGATTAATATAAAGAAATAATATGACTACATAATAGTGATAACAAACAATTGGGACAAGATATATA
>CAKAOH010033364.1:0-14736 GCA_916701665.1 Sebastiscus tertius | reverse complement strand
GTTTTATTCCTCAAGAGCTGCAGTTGTTCTGGCTATTTGGGTCTGGTTAATTAGCTAAACCCTTCCTCCAGTCAAAGAGGAGACCGGAAGAGATAAGTGTGGCTTAGAGAGTCTCTTATTAAGCTGTTTGGCTTCTTGTTAAGTGCTCAAGTGTTTGCCTGGGATCAGAGGTGAGCAGCAGCTGACATCAGTACTCACAGGATATGTTTGAGCCTATCTTCTTGGTACTGGTGCTTAATAAGCCAGGGCTGGGCTGATACCCAAATTAGCCGATTTTAAAGGTGACTACTGACTCCTCTCGCTACTTCATGCAACATTGGAAGTTTTCTCCCATTTGATACAACAGCTACACATCAGTAGCACTAAGTACCTCAAGGATTTGATTTTAGGACCATTTGTGTTTTAACATGGACCTCAGCATAGTTCTTAGAGGACCTGCAGTATCTTCTGTAGACCATAGACCAGACTGGCATCGTGTCATGGCCAAGGCCGTGCCCCCTTTTGGGGAAAAGAAACTAGGTGTGGGAATCACCAGAGGCCCCGAGATACGATATTATCACAATACTTAAGTCACGATAAGATATATTGCGATATATTACCTTTTTTCAACTGCAATTTATGCAGTTTGTCAACATCTGTTTTATCTAATACAGATACAGTTTTCACTCTGTTCATCTCAGAGTTTTCATTCGTACAACTTGAGGTCAGAGGTCAAGGGACCCCTTTGAAAATGGCCATGCCAGTTTTTCCTCGCTAAAATTTAGCCCAACTTTGAAGCATTATTTTGCGTTCTTCCTGACAAGCTAACATGACATGGTTGGTAACAATTGATTCCTTTGTTTTTCTAGTTTTATATGATACCAGTATCTATAGCGGCCGTCGGATAGAGTGCTACAGGAATGAGTCCTAAAACCCGGAAATGAATCTGGAAGTCAATGGGTTTTTTTGAATGGATTTTTAGTTAGATGGCTGAAATAAGGTCTGTGGTTAACACAAGCTTGATAGTTTTTAACGTTTTGTTCTACGACATAGAAATCGTCAGTAAATATCACACTTGTGAATTCTGAATCTTTTACGTGACTTGAAAAAGATGGTTGGTAACAAGTGGCTGAATAAGACTACCAAACGTCATAAAAGTGGTGTTCTTTTGTGAAGATTATCTGGCTGAACAAAACGTGTAAGCATCATAAACGTGTGTTTGCCATATAGCTTATTTTCTGCAATAATTCAAAACCCAATGGAAAAATCCCCTTGGCTTTTGTCAAAGGAACCCAGTGCAATGCCAACTTCCTGGTTGGCCTACAAAAATACACCATCCCTGGAGCACTCTATTGCATTGACATGTATAGGATCTTTGTTTTTCTATCCCCCAAAAAGGTGCACGGCCTTGATACTTTGCAAAGTACCTGATTCTGATGTATACCTATGACCTCCATTTTCCTCCTGTTTGCTCGATGCCATACCAGACCTTATTTTTTTTATTTTACTAGCTTAACCTTTGGCTTTTTGTCACTGATTCAAAGATTTAATACATCTCTAGATCTGGTCGACCGTCTCTTACGAAAGCAGGATTTCTGTATTAGTTTCTCTTATGCTGATGTCTGCACAGGGTGTGTGATTAGAGGCAAGAATGTCAGGAGTGTGTACACATGATGGTTTGAGGGTTTTGGGTGTATGTGGAATGTGTGAGAGTGGCCTTTCAGACTGTGTAGGGAGGTGTGTGTGTATTGGAGGGGGTCTGATGTCTGAGGTGGGAATTTCTGTGTGGAGGAGTTGTTTTAGGTGTTTCTGTGTGACTACAGATACTCCCCTCTATAAAGGCATTTATGGGTGTGTGTGGTAATCTTGATTGAGTCAGATTAACCTCATTGATTTCCTATTGTTTTAAAGACATTTGGCTAATGTGTAATCTCACAGTGAAAATCGGTCGTATAGTATCTGGGGTCTTTGGACCCAAAGGGGAGTTTAAAATCACATAAGACATGTTTTAATCAAGTCAGTGACAGTCCAAGCATGTCTCCTAGACAAATTGAAAGTATGCCTGTTGCACCTTATCTTTGAAGTGGGATGTTGGTGCTACAGTGGAGTATGATGGTGTTTGTGTTTTCAATTAGAACCACACATAAGAAGACGAAAGATGTAATTTCAAATGTCTAATAGGCCAACAGATATTCAAGGTAGCCAATGAGATAATATCATATATCTCACATTGAGACTGTTGTTAATCTAATGTGGACTCAAGGTTTTTTAAATAGATCACCCTTTGCATCGATTGATTTGCACCTTCCAATAGTCCCGGTCTCCAGCTTCACACTCGACAGCCTGAACATCTAGTTTTTGCCCCTTTGTGCTATAAGTAAGACTCGATAATTTGAAGTGAAATTTAAATATTGGAGCTTGCTTTGCTAGGTTTTTCTTGATGATGCCTCAGCCCCACAATTGTGCAGTGCTGTACACGGCCACATGGGGGCAACATACGTATAGACATGATGTCACTTCATGGACATCCACAGCATTTTGATTGAACACCTGGCCATGGTTTATTTCTATCTGATTAATATCCTCTGAATTGAATGCTTTTGTTACTATAGATAGTGTGGATCATGTTGGTTATTTTCTGCAATGTGTTGTAAAATGTGTTTTTGTTGGGACAGTGTTGAATGCTGGTATCATTTTTGAATACCTAGATACTGTCGGTGTGCCTCTGTATACTCAGACACAATATCTCCTAGTATCTTTTATTCACTGTAGAAATTGCTCCTAAAACCTGAATGATACCCGACTAAAGGCTACAAATAACACAGGAATGCACTTTAACTATTAACACTAAACACACCACCTTAACCATATAATGTTCCAGTTGGAATATTGTTGGAGTATTATAGGCCTACTATAGGGGATGCATAGCCCAAGTATTATAATAGTGTAGCAATAAAACCAGCTGGTTATAACATGCTTAAAGAAATAATGAATAAATAGGAATAAGTTGGAAGAGATTGCTGATATGGGCCGATACACACACCAACATGTGAATAAGAGAGCACTACGGGCACTTATTTTTTTCCACTTTAAGCACTGGTATGTGACCAAAACCTGGAGAGGAATAACTGACCCCATATTTCCTTTTGTATGAGTGTGAAACCATATTATTAGCAGAGGGGATTCCCTGCAACTGTTCCCCAGGGCTTAAAAACACATTATTGTTATGGAGATAAAGGTTCAGATATAGGGTAAATTCCTGTGTTAATATAAAGCCCAAAGCAGCACTATAGGCTGACACTTTAACATTAAAACAGGAGCTGATTAATGTGTATTGTTGCTGTAAAAAAATCCAGCCCTTCCTCTGGCTGTTTTTCTTTCTTCTTCCCTTTCCCATCCGGTTTTCCCCGGTTTCATCCAACCTCCTCTCCGCTCTTGGGAATAAATTACGCAAATAAGATAGTCAGCTGAGCAGGCAGGTGGGGGCGTTCCTGCATATATTATGCAAATGAGCGAGCTCTCGACCAATCAGGAGGCGTGCTCTCGGATAAATTATACGGCGCTTCGTCTCTGGAGCTGCAGATCTCTGTTGTGCAGCACCGAGAGATGAGCTGACCTTGGATTGTGTTGGTACCGCTGCGGTCGGTGCTCGAGCTTTTAACGGGAATATATAGTGTGGATGTGATCGTGTCGAAGAAGTGGATCTGGGACACGGATCTGTTTTGTTAGCGGGCTGTGAGAGAGACATGACCAGCATGAACACACCGTGCTACACCGTAGCTATGGATCTAGGCGTCTGCCAGCTGAGGCATTTCTCCATCTCATTTCTGTCGTCGTTGTTGAGCTCTGACAACTCGCACGTCAAACTCGACAATAGGTAAATAAATATATTATATTTAGAGAGATGTATAGAACTGTTCTTGTTTTCTTTATACATCCGTGGTGCGTTCAGGGTTCCAGTAATGGTGCTCAGTCGATGGATGCTACAGTATCATTAGAGGCCACTAAATCCAGGATAAACGACACCAGGCCGTTGATTTTATATAGAAATTTCCAGAAGCTTCCTGTAATGTAAAGACCCACATTTCTATAGAAAAAAAGCCCATCTATTTGTATTATTACAGCATTGGTTTAAAATAAAATGTTTCCTCTTTTTCTTTTCCAGTTCGTCAGGAGCCAGTGTCGTGGCCATAGACAACAAGATTGAACAAGCAATGGTGAGTTTATTTCTTTCTTTTACACTGTGGCGAAAATCCATAGAATAATAATAATATAATAATAATAATAATAATAATAATAATAAAATGGGTGTTTGTTTGATGAGATAGGACTTAATAAGGAAAACATAATATAACAAGATTGAACAAGCAATGGTGAGTTTCTTTCTTTCTTTAACACTGTGGGGAAAATCCTTAGAATAATAATAATATAATAATAATAAAACGGTGTTTGTTTGAAAAGATAGGACTTAATAAGGTAAACATCCGGGGATTATTGTGATGAAGTGACGATTTTTCATCTTCGCTGTAAAACGTGACTTCTCTTTTCTGAGAAATGACTGACATGGCAGAAATGATGTTGTTTCTTGATTATATTTGTGTTTTTTTCTTTAACACTGTGGAAAATCCATATAATAATAATAATAATAATAATAATATCATAATATAATAATAAGAATGAAATGGTGTTTGTTTGAAAAGATAGGACTTAATAAAGAAAACATCCGGGAATTATTGTGATGAAGTGACTATTTTTCATCCAGTTATATGCTCTTATCTTTGTAGTTTATCGTAATAAAATAATAGATGGATAGTTACTTACTTGTGCTGGACAGGGACAATAGTGGAAACAAAACACAAAAAAGAGGACTTTTTGAGGCGTTAAATTATTATTTGGTCATGATGGGGCCAAAGTACTATTTATTTATTTATTAATTTAATAATTAAATTGAATTACCAGTTTGAGACTACGTTACAAACGCTTTATTTATACATATATATATTTTCATCTCTTTTTCTTAAATAATTGTAGTAAATTTGTAAATTTTATAGTAAATTTTCATTTTCTGTTTCCTTCTCTGTGGTCTCTGTTGTTGTTGCTGCTGTTGTTAAGCTCTGTTGCTAGGCAAACTGGAAGGCTCTCTCGCCTGGTTATACATATCTCAGCCTCTGATTGGCCCACACTTAAAAAACGTGGGCGGGGCTAATGACGTGGCAACCCTGGGAATATACTCACTCACGTTTTCTCTTTATTATATGTTAATTGTGTTATTATAACCAGATTATATTTAATATGGAATCACTTTTAAAGATCCACTTTAAATGCTGCTCTACATGTTTAGTTTGTGTGCATATTTAGTTTAGTAGTGCTCATCAGTCATATAATACATAAAATTGTCTGTATAGCTTTTTCTTTGCTGTAAGACATGACTTCTCTTTTCTGAGAAATGACTGACATGACAGAAATTATGGCGTTTTTTTTTTTAAATTATATTTGTGTTTCTTTATTATACTTTACTATACATTTAGGGTAAAGCTTTTTTAATAATTAAGGGTAGGTAAAAATAATCTCAGGCTTCAGTTTACACCTTTTTTCTGTTAAAATATTACGTTGTCATAATTGTATGGTCAAATTTCTGGATTGTGAATAAATGACCAAAAAAAACAACCCCCCAAATTAATTAAAATACAATTTGTGTATTATTTTCATTAGTCTTTAATCCAAATTTGAAAAAAAAGAGGAATGAACTGTTTTGTATTGTAATAGGTTACACAAGGTCAGGTAGTGCCACACATTTTGACGAACAACACTCCCATATCACTACTACTGACTTTTTTTTCTTAAAGAATTACTCAAACCAATTAATCAATTCTCAAAATAGTTGGTGATTAATTTAATAGTTGACAAATAATCGATTAATTGAGTAACTGTTGCAGCTCTATAAGAGTTTACCCATTTGCAATATATTGAATAGCATTTTATGTATACTGTATTAGAGATGTTCTGATATCAATATCAGTATCGGAAATGTGTTCAATACTGCCCAAAATTCAGTATCGGGTATCGGCGAGTACGCCAGTCTATGCACTGATCCGATACCAAAATGTATTAACCCAGAAAAAAAATTAACTTGTTTAACCGGATAGCAATTCTTCTTCCCCGACAGTAGCCTTCACTGCCAAGAACTGATTGCAGGTAGTTTGTAACAGCCAGTAAATAATAATAACTATATATATATATTTTTTAACACGCTGGTGTTGGATCGGTACTTGGTATTGGCCGATAATGCAAGTTCAGGTATTGGAATCAGTATCAGGAAGGAAAAATTGGTATCGGAACATCTCTATACTTTATTGTCATAAATAAAAAATGTAATTTTAAAATTGTTATTCTCATCATGTAAGTGCAGTTTCCCCACATTTGGGACCGTATGGGTTAGCTTGATACACAGTTGTTACTTGAGTTAGATGAGTTTTCATGATGTCAGATATAAAGATTGGGCCATAGGTTCGAGCCTGACTTTTATTTTCTGTGAATTTGTTGAAATATTCCAGTCCTAAACCCACATCTCTGTCTGTCTCAGGACCTGGTGAAGAGTCACCTGATGTACGCCGTGCGTGAGGAGGTGGAGGTCCTGAAGGAGCAGATCAAGGAGCTGATCGACCGTAACTCCCAGTTGGAGCAGGAGAACACCCTGTTGAAGACGCTGGCCAGCCCGGAGCAGATGGCCCAGTTCCAGGCCCAGGTTCAGACCGGCTCCCCGCCCGCCGCTCCGACAGTGGCCACACCGGGACCCCAAAGCACCGCCGCCCTCGCCCAGCCCACCTTGCACAGCTCTGGCCCGTCAGCGTAGCCTGGTCTGCTCAGACAGACTAACAGACTGACAGTTTTTTCAGTTCTGCTACAACAGCAGAGCTAAGCCTTGCCTTCTACAGCAGGAGGTTACGCTGTTAAGACAAGAATTTGCACATATTTATCTCTCAGAAGGATGCAGCTAGCGGGACGAGCGGTGCGGCGCTGTACAGCACGATGGTGGTGGAGGGTGACAATCTTGAGATGCTGTGTGGGGCGGGGGGGGGTTGGTTTCAGAGGAATCATCGAACATTTGCCAAATAACCCTTGGACATATCAACTAGAATGTCTTACCAAGAAGAAAACTGCTTATCAGTGGAGACAATAGCTATAGATAAAAAAAAAATCACTGTGCCTGTGTCTGGATTTTAAGTGATGTCGATTTTACTGATGGTGGCGATGGAGGAGTAGGAGGTGGAGGATTGTATTAGTTGTTACCTTTTTTTGCTGAATGATGTAAATAAAAGTTCTCTCTCGAGGCTAGATCCTAAAGTTACAGGCTGAGAGATTTGAGAGTAAAAGCCTTCTCAGAGTGACAAATGAAGAATGTGAGCAATTATTATGACAAAGTCCCCATCTGGAATGGGGGAGTCGTGGGTCGGGAGGGTATTTTGAACAACACTTGGCAGCATTGATGATGTTACTTCAACTGTGGGTTGGTGGGATGAACAAAAAATCGTGGTTTCTTATGGAGATGATGATATTCTATTTCAGTATTTCACTTTCAAGCTCCTCATTTTGCCCTCGACAAAAAGCTCATCATTGCTGTTCTCTCAACCCTGCAGTGGCATGTAATTTATTTGACAGGGTTGAGACATTTGGGCTAAGCTGCATTTTTTTCCTAAAAAGTTTGATGGGCAGAAGATGATGTATATTTCTGTATAGTGTAAGTACCATGTAAAATAGTGAGGAGGAGAAGGTGGAGACAAACAACAGAGGCTATCTTGGTCGCACAGATTGAAGCAGGTGAGCGAGGAAGGTGCTTGCCCAGTCTGTGTCGTCTATTTTTAATGCTGTATTTTCAAGATGGATGGACAGGAGTTTAGGTTATTTAACTGACAACACACGGCCAACAATGTTGTCCATATCTCTTTACTGCAACATTAACTCTTACTGTAAAATCAGTTTTTTCTTTCTGCACCTTTATGGATTTTTTTTATTTGACAGTGACGTACTTCTGGATGAACAATATCTTAAAACTCAACATTTAAAAAAACTCAATAGAGATGGGTTTTTTTTCATTCTTTTTCATTCTGTGTATCAGTTGTATGCTCATGTTCTGTGCATGTTTCTGCTTAAAGACCGGATGAGATATTGTAACATACATACCACATTTGCACTTGACAGCTGCACTTCACAACTTTCAATAAACATGCTTAAGGAAGAATAACCACCTGGTCAACCATCTCTTTCTTAACCGAGTCCAGTCACATGTGGAGTCATGCTGCTTCCTAACATGCATGTTATGTAGCTGAAGGCTTAGCTCTGCGGCTTCAGGGTGTTATTGAATCAGAGTTAATGACTATGTTGTTGAACCCTCTTGTTAGCAGTAGAAGTCATAGCCAAGTGGTGTTTTTAGTGAAACTGCTACTGGATGACTCTTTCTGATGTCATAGATTAATTTAAGGTTCAACCAAAAAAACAACTGGTAATGCTTAAATTCCTGATAATTTCCTTATAGTTTCTATGTAATTTGGCACCACTTAAAATCAGACAATATACATTTTTTTGCAACATGTGCAATAATCTGTCTACAGGGCAAGCATACAATTAAACATATATGAAGATAAGAGTTTTAATATATTTGAAATAATGAATACATATTTACTTGTGTTTTAATGGAGTGGTTCTCTAAAATTGGGTTATAAAATGTCAGAAAAAGCTGAAAAATGCTGATCAGTGTTTCCCAAAGCCCAAGATGATGTCCTAAAATGTCTTATTTTGTCCACAACTCAAAGATATTCAGTTTACTGTCATAGTAGGAGTAAAGAAACCATAAAACATTCACATTTAAGAAGCTGGAATCAGAGAATTTGACTTTTTTTCTTGAAGAATCACTCAAACTCAAATTAATCTATTATCAAAATAGATGGCGATTAATTTAATAGTTGACAACTAATTGATTAATTAAAGCTGCAGCCCTAGTGTTAAGACCCTAAAAAGTGCCTGAACAGTACAGTGTGTGTGTGTGTGTGTGCACCGATAAACACAGGGAGTCTACAAAAGCAGAAGTCAAACTGATGCTAAATTTTTGACATTTATTTGAAAAAAGACTCTTCTCACGTAACACAGACGAATACTTGAACACACAGATATGGCACATTGTCAGCAGGAATCACTGGCCACACACACACACACACACTCACTCTCACATCAAAACTTCACACACGCACACACACACAGGTGCCAAGTGAATAATGAAACACACATGTTCTCCAGCCGGCGTGGTTTTAGACTGTCCATAGAAAAGCTGTCAGTACCACAGACTGCAACACTGTAAACGCTGATCGAGGGCAGGGAGGTGTCCCCAGGAGGGGCTGGTGGAGGCGGCGGTGGTTGAGGGGAAGCTTCTCTCTCTCTCTTCGAGGTTCTGCCGGATCTGAAGCTTTGGCGTCAGTCTCTGGGCCTCTGGAAGGGGGTTTGGGGGGTGTGCAGGTGCGGTCTAGCCAGGCTCAGTGAGGGCATGAAGGAGGCTACGGGAGTCCGGATGCTCCCTCTGCATCACATCCCCATACGGATGCTCTGGATGATCTGAAATATGGCTGAGAGCACAACCAAAAATAAAAGAAACAAAGCTGTCAAAGCCTGGCACATTCATGGGCTTTTTCCACAGAAGACATTTGACACGTCACATTAGGAAAAGCACATGTGTAAATAATAAAAATGGATGATGGCTGAACTCCATTTAACTGTATCAGTTTTTAGCCATTTTTGTTCATGCTGGCTCACTCATGGCTTACTGGGACGCTACTAGCTTACTATCATATTATCTTAATCCACCAGCACATCAGCTACATTATCTTACTACTATATTAGTGTAATAAACCACTACTATAATAACCCTAAGAGATCCACAATAGACCTGTTTTTGTCTTTTTTAGGGGGGTACAGGGCGTCTTATGGGGGATGGCAGGTCAGCAGTGCCATTTCCATGCTCTAATAAGTTGTTTCAGCAATTTTTGGGTTAATACCATTTGTTACACACATTTGGTGCTAAATATAACCATTTTTTACCAATCGAATTGATAAAAATGTTCAATAATCCCTCCAAAATACCACATTAAGACATGAAGACCAAGAGAAGAGGAACACCATAGAAAAGCCCATGCTGTGATCTGGTATAAAAAATGTTTGACATTTGGAGATTGTTCTGGAAACTGATCACAAACCCCCTTATTGTCAATCTACATAGGAAAGCCATCCATCCTCTGAATGCTCTAGGTCTGTAGTTTGTGGCTGTAAAGTTTCATGAGGCTGTCATTATCCTAGAGGTCACTACAGGTGATTTTATACAGTGAGGTCAAGTTTCAAAAAATGGTCTTACTACAATGAAATGGCTACTATGGAGACTAACATCATCACACATGAATACAGTTGGTCTCATTGGATCCACAAGAGTCTCAGCTTTACAGTGATACCCTATTTATGTACTTAAAGACTGTTCAGGGACCCCAGTATGCAGAAATATTCAAACACACCATTTTAGTATAGGCGAAAATAACACATTTGTACTGCATGCAAACATCATAAAGTGGGCATCTCTGTAAAGGGGAGACTCGTGGGTACCCATAGAACCCATTTTCAGTCACATATCTTGAGGTCAGAGGTCAAGGGGCCCCTTTGAAAATCACCATGCCAGTTTTTTCTCGCCAAAATTTAGCCTAACTTTGGGGCGGTTATTTACAAGCTAGCATAACATGGTTGGTACCAATGGATTCCTTAGGTTTTCTTGTTTCATATGATACCTGTAACTTCACTCTAGCAACTTCACTCTGGCTCTAAAACAGGTATGTAGGTATAAAAGGTGCATACCTGATCCACACACAACAAATACAAAGAGGGCAAGCAGCCAGGGACCCACAGGATACTTCTCCTCTTGTGGTCGCTATTGGAAACACACATAACGTTAGCACGTTAGCATTACTGCTACAACACAAAATGTGACAGATGCCTGCAGAGCAAAAGTAAAACAACTTGAACACGGATAGATTTACAACGAGGTTTCTCATTTCCACCACTGCTCAGGTTGTTGTTGCTTTTTTTGCTTGGTCACTCTTTCTCCTCAAACCTGCCACCTCACATTATATCATTATCTTTGTTTGTGGTGTTGCTCACCAAAATGTCCACAATAACAACTTTGTGGTGGCACTCAACAAACCCAAGCGTCTAATTATACACTGAAGGATGCCGAGTTAGCGTTTCATGTGGAAAAGATGAGTGGCACAGTGTGAGTCGCCCGTCTAGACCGATTTAACCTGTCAGCTTCCACCAGATGACATCATCTGTATTGACATTACATGTTTTTCTGCTGTTGGTGAGGGAAGTGATGCTGGAGGAAGTGGAAAACAGAGCGTGAGAGCAGTCTCAGTATCTGACCTTTAAGCTACTGTTTAAACTATATTTAGTGACAGAGGAAGGGGAGGATAATAATAAATTGTCAAATTGTCACACTGGGATTGTTAGCAAGATTTCAAAAGGGGTGAGATTATTATTATTACTATCAAAGTCCCCCTAAATCAGGGGTGTCAAACATACGGCCCAAGGGCCAGAACCAGCCCGCCAAAGGGTCCAATCCGGCCCACTACTCTTGCAAAAAGGAAGTATACTTAAAGTATATTCCCAAGTATATTTTATGTAATAAGTATACTAATATCAATGTACAAGTAGTATACTTGTAAGTGTACTACTTCAATACATCTTGGGACTACACTTTTAAGTTTATAAAAGTATACATTTTAGTGTACTTTAAATTTAAGAATAGTAAACTTTGAGTACATAACTATTTTACATCCAAGTTGTATTTTGTACTGCAACTATTATATGAACTATACTACAAGTGAATTTATAGTTATACTGTAAGTACAGTACAGTTAGTAGAAGTAGTTAGTAGTTATATACTCGTAGCACATTTTTTAGTTTATGAAAGTACACTTTAAAGTATACTCTCAGTACTACTAGTTTAATATTTTTTACTGCAAGTATACTTGTATGTTTTCTTAAGTGAACTTATAGCCTTTTCTGTATACTTGTTGGTATAAGCCAAGTATACTTGGACTTTTCTGTATATTTGCCAAGTACACTTAGAATTTTCTGTATACTTGTTGGTATAAGCCAAGTATACTTAAGTATAATTTTGTTAAATTTATCTATGATAAGTACATAAAAGTAATCTGAAAGCATACTTAAAAGAAATATACTAATAGCATCCTTAAAATAAATACTCTTGAGTAAAAACCACAAGGTTAACTGCTTACACTGTGGGGTAATTATGGCATAAATAAACTGAATATAACATCCTTTAATATAGCAAAAAGAAATGCAAGTTGTATTTGAGTGATTGGAAGAAGAAAAAATAAATATACTGTCTACAGAAAACACATTTCTTTGGTTCTTATGATGAAATATTAAATCAGAAAGGGTGGGTGGAAAAGTCTTTTATGGTCATCATGTAAGGATTGCAAGATTTTACTCACGATGTCAACATTAAAGGTGCAAACATTAATCACAGATTCAGGAGGATGATAGCTCTTATTCCATAGAGAGATAAATGGAAGAAAATGCTACTCTGGAGGCTTTTGATTGTAGCACACAATCCTCCTCAGTCTTCCTTTCTTGATCTTGGAAACAATGAGAGCAGCTACTAAATGGACCTTGAGGTCAGTTTGTTTTTGTCAACTGCTGTTTCCAAGGTCAACAATGAACTTTCAACCTCAACTTTTCAGCCAACATGGATGAGAGGTCCTTGAAGTGTTCAGAGGAGTGAAAAAAACAAATGTGTGGTACAATCAAAAGTGTGATTGTTTTTGTCAATGGTCACAATTCCCCAGAGCCAGAGGTGTTTTCTTCAAACTGCAGTAACCCTAAAGATATTCAGTTTACAAAACTAGCAAATCCTCACATCTGAGAAGCTACAACTAGTACATGTTTGGCAAACTGGCTTGATAAATGACATAAATGATTAAATAGCTGTTGATTAATTATCTCTTAATTAAGTTGAGAAGAAAACGGCCCGCTGCGCAGCGTTTGTCGCTCGCTTCCATTAGAAAACAATGTAATCAAACTGATTTTGTCGCTGACGATTACTTGCGTCGCATTCTGTTTGGAGGGTGCAATATATAGGTTACACGCATACCAATACATTAGACCTCTGTGCGTTCGTTAGATTATTTTTTTTGTGAACCCCCAACGTTAAAGGGACTGTTTGTAACTTCTTACACGTATAAATCAATCCGTGTCGGTGTCCCATGCGCGCTCACGTGTAGCTACGCTGTTCAGACTCAGACTCCAACACAAACTACACGGAAGCACCAAAACAGCAAAGTTCTATCTAGTGAAGCCCGTCTTGCAAAACAGTGTTGGCCGCCGTCGGAGGACATGGGGAAGACCGTAGCTTAGGGCCGGAGTCTCTGCTGTACTCTGCTCCTCTGCTTGCCTTCACTCACAGCTCGCTCCACCTCTCACGTGCATGCGTGCACACTGCACACTGCAGAAGAGTTAGTTTAGCTCTGAGAATATCTAGTGAATGTACAGTGGACGTTTCTGCAGAAATAACTGCTGCAGCTCCTCCAGACCAACAGAGGTTTCCCATGTCTTGTGAAGTGACGGAGCTCCGCAACGAGTTACTTTATCGTCTCCGACTGGGTGCCGGTGTCTCCCCTGTTTCCTCCGACCGCGGTCGGGAGGCTGAAGCAGGAAAAGCCAACACTAGGATCAGCATTGATTCATGGAGAGACCTTCATCTGGTCAGCTAACATTACTGCCACGCAGCTGAAATATAGAGTGATATTGTGGTTTTAGTTGACGTGTGTCGCCTCACTGTTTTAAGCGATGCTCGTTCATGTCTATGTAGAGCGAGCACAAGCGTGAGCCCGAGCAACAGGACGCTGACTTTTGTTGACTTAACGGCCACAGGTGTCGCTGTTAAGCATTTCTGATTCTTACAAAAAGTCCCTTTAAAGTTCAAACTGCGCCTATGGTTTTCAGTCCAAAATGGCGGCAGCGTCTGTGTTAAAAAAAACAAACATTGAAGTTTCGTCTCTTTGCTTCTATACTCTTTGGTAGATATGAAGGGCTCATTTTAAGCTACCGAAAACACAATGGTGATTTATACACCAATGAAAACATAGTTATGATTATTATATTCCATTTTCTGCTAATTGACACACTCTTCCTTTAATCGCTTTACCACCCAGGTGAAGCCTATACTTTTTGTGTGTCTTCCTGTATTCAACACTACAATCTGGCATTCAATACATCAAGGAGCAGCACTGGTTTCATGTTATTTATTATACAGCCTATATTATCATCATGTAACCAGCCCATCCTTTATTTCATATATATGTAAACATCACAGAGAGGAGGCTGTTAAGGTGTTGCTGTATGACATTATGTGTGATAGCAGAAAACACATAGCTGGCATCATCCTCCTCCTCCTCCTCATCCTCCTCCTCCTCCTCCTCATCCTCCTCATCATCCTCCTCCTCCTCATCATCCTCCTCCTCATCCTCCCCCTCATCCTCCTTATCATCCTCCTCATCCTCCTCCTCCTCCTCTTCATCCTCATCCTCCTCCTCATCCTCATCATCCTCCTCCTCATCATCATCCTCCTCCTCCTCCTCCTCATCCTCCTCCTCCTCATCCTCCTCCTCATCATCATCCTCCTCACCATCCTCATCCTCCTCCTCC
>CAKAOH010033363.1:0-24556 GCA_916701665.1 Sebastiscus tertius | reverse complement strand
GGATGAATCACTGTAATTCACTGGTAGACGATGGAGGAAGCCTGTCACACGCCTGTCATCAGCCGGTAAACGGGCTGGGAATCAGCTTTTGTGAATGCACTTACTAGACTTGTAAATACATTAATTTCCTAACCCTTAACTTCCACTACTGCACCACAAAATATAACATCAAAATAATGACTGTAACTATATAACATAACTGCCACAGAGCTACTTCCTGGATACTATTTGACTGACGTAGGTACATAGGTTGAGTGTACATACATTTTTACAAAGCAATACAATCCCTACATTTGTGTGTGAATACAGTGAGGCATCTGTGTGTGTGAGTGTGCGTGTGTGTGTGTGTGTGTGAGTGAGTTCAGAGAGGAACAGCTGTAATCTGCTCTGCTCGAGCCCAGCGATAAGGACTGTGAATCCAGGCTATTACTGTAAGACCAAACACAGAAAACCAAACAAACAAGGAGCCCCTGTAGTGGTGCTTTAGAAAAAAAGAGCTCCATTGATCATCAATGATGTGGTGGTGACACTTGTAGTGAACTGACAAAGCCTGCTGCTGAGCTTGAAAGCAGGCTCCTGAAAAACAAACCCCAAAGGAATAAACTTTTTATTGAACTACAACTGAAACTACATGGGCAACATTATGGAAAAAGTCACCTGGAAATGAGTTAAATATTTAATGTTAAAGGGGACATATGGTGCATATTTGTATTTTGGGTTTCTACTAGAACATGTGTACATGCTTTAATGTTCAGAAAAACACATCATTTAAGCTGAATATACCTTCTGTGTGTATATTCACCTTCTTGTGAGAAAAATATGGTGCAACTTTGCAACGTAGTCAAGCTGTGGGCGGTGTATTCTAACGAGCTAAATCTGAATGTCTTATTGAATCACATGTTTTCTGATGGAGGCAGCCCACAACCTGTCTGCTGATTCAGACTGAACATTTGTAAGGAATTCCTTGTTAGTGTCATATAGTTGCATTCTGAATGTGGTTATCATTTTGCATGAAAGCTGTCACATATGATGCTGATATGATGTCCCTGGTTTGAGTCCAGCCACGTCACTCCCCCCTCAGTTCCTTTAATAGTTGTTGCAAGCTGAGTCCAAACTAACATTGTAATGTGAAAACTGCTTTTGCATACATTTTGCACGGGAACAATGAGATCCCGCGACAACACTTTACATGTACATATGCTCTGTTCTGTTTTCTTTTGCAGTGTGTTTCAGGTAAAGATCCTAATGCGTTGATTTGTTAACAGGGCCACTACATCTTTGATGTGTGTGAAAAGAACACTCTTCCCCGTTTCTGTCATTAATCTTTGTCATTATGGTCTTATTCTATTGTTGGTCATTATTGCTCCTAGCTTTTATTTCTATTCTGTGTAAGTACATTGCGAGAGACGCATAAAACCGGAGTTAAATTCCATGTATGTAGGTTTGTACTCTGCAAAATAAATCTGATTCTGACAGCTTGTATTGTTACATAATGTAATTAAACGGACACACATTCCATTGCTCCAAAAATTTTGAAATAATAATAATAATATAATAATAATAATAATAATAATTTTGGATGAAACAACTCAACTCCAACATTTGTTCCATATCATAAGGTTATGTCTTTGATGTGCTTTAATCAACAGAAACACAAGGATTATTATTTTTTTATGACAAATTTGAAATTTTTCACGTATCATAAAAATAAAACCCGTCCCGTCCTCTCTGTGCCTCCCAGGAGCGCATCCACAACCCTTTTTTCTTTCTTTTCTCAACACCAGACTGCCAGCATCGCACACAACGCTTCTGTCGCCATGATCGACAGCCGCTTCAACCGCCTCCCGATGACGTCTGAACTCGTGCATGATCGTGGAATACAACGTGCCGTGATTGGTCGTGGTCATACGTGTAGTCTTGCCAGTCACCTGACCAAGACACTGCAGGAGTTTATGGCGCTGTGATTGTTAGGTCTGACATGGTGACCATCGTCAAAGACAAACATATCGTTTAGTCTGATCCCGGCATTAGAAAAATCTTCCCCCTCCAGAAATTTCATGAATGAAACGTGAGGATTTCCAACCTGCTCGGTTCAGGACTTGTGAAACCACTTTGAGTACTTGTGTACTTCAGGCTTAGAAATAACAGCTGCGTTGACATATATTGTTTTATTGGGTTTGAAGCGGAGCTGCACTGGAGTCTGACTGTGGGAATGAAGACAGAAGCCAGCGAGGCAGTACAGACCTGCACTGTCCTGTGGTCGTCACTCAGCTGCTGGGTGTGTGTGGAGGTTTCCCAGGGCTGAAGGGCTCCATTGAGACGGGCTCTCCTCTTTTCCTCTCATTGCCATGCAAAGGGGACCAGCTGCCTACACTCGGCCGTGACGGCTGAAATATTTACCACTCTGTTTACCAGGAACGTCCTGACTGACAGTCTCGACAGTGGGGGGGCCCCCCCCCCCCCCCCAGCTCCTCCTTCTCTTTACCTAAAACCTCATCCCTCCCGTTCTCCCATCGCTCCTCCGTCTGAGCGTTCTACCAGCGCCGGCTCCGAGCGTCTTACACTGGTTTGGTCGACAATAGACTCTTTGAGTGACACATTTTAATCCTGTCCCATTCTAATGATATTTGCTCTTCCCCCAGTGTGTGTCACCCGCTATCAAAATGTCACAGAGAGATTTACAAGTGCATGAGCTGCCAAACAAAGCTTATTTTAGTCTGGGGCTTTAGGGTGGGGACAAAAAATCCATATATACTACAAATCAATGGGGGAAATTTATGGCCGGCACCTGTGGACTCAAGATTGTGAGCGGCTCGCATACGCACAAAAGAATAAATGGCATGGATTGATTTGATGTGTGCTTGTGTGTGTGTGTGTGTGTGTGTGTTCTGTTCTATCGTTGTAGTTTGGACTGCCATCAGTGGATTTAATGCCATGTTTGTGAAGGTTTACAGTTTGTGAATGGAGTTTATTTAATAAATTCATGAGCAAATAACACATTATAAAGAAACTGGTCTTTAAAACATAAAATAAAAATGTGAAATACATTTCTACATCAGCTAACGGTGCTAACAGCACTAGCAGTGAATACAATGGCAACAGTGCTGACAGAGCTAACAGTGTTAACCTCGGGGGGTGGGGGGGCTACGCTGTCAGTTGGGTCGGTGTTATCAGATATAACCGCTCTTGAGAGCAGAGCAGAGCGGCCGCAGTGCGCTAAAGCCAGTGCTCACATGCACTAAAAAGCCCGGCGATGTCAAAAAAAGCCCACAAAAACACACACAGAGGCAGAGTGACTTCATTCTCTGCTCAGGTAGACATTGCTCCTCTATATCTTCACACAGGCAATAGTTATTGATGATATATTAATGCTCTGGATATCATATAGAGAACATTTTAAAAGATGAAGTTAGCCTTATTGTCAACAAAGAATGAATGTAATGAATGAGGTATTGTGTGTGTGTCCAAAGCCTGATATATCTTATTCATCTGTGTTTTTAATAGTTTTTATTTGTCTGAAAACTATTAAAAACACATTGATAAGCCACGTCGTTGCACTGGGTGACATGACCTCCATTTTACTTTGATTTAATACCACATACACGTCCTGCTGCTCCAATACTCACTCACTAGCAGCAAATGTGGATTAATCTGCTGCTGAAAATAGTCCCCAAGAAATGCACTATCTCCTCCTGTTTTGATTGATGATTATAGGAAATTACCGAGCCTTTTTTTAAATAAATGAAACCTATATGTATTTATGTTCTATTTTTGAAAATGAAACAGTTTGTTTCCTGAGGTGGGGGACTAGTTGTGTCTGCCCTGAGTGGTGTCTGCAGAGCTTCATGTCAGAATGTGCACAACCCATGGGATTAAAATTGGTATTTTGAAATAGCACCTTTGACTGTTTCCACAGTTCATAATGCCAGACGGCAGACATCAGAGCTCAAAAATCCCCCATGTCCTACTTCTAATGACCACCAGGGGGCTGAAATGAATGCTTGTTCTCAGTTGGCAGCTAAGTTTCACTGTAAACCTGACAAGACACAAGATTCTCAGGACCTCTTTCCTTTCTATCTTCGTCATCTCTTTCTCTCCTCTATCTATCTCCCTGCAGTTGCCGCACTCATTTTAAACGCCTGTGGGGTGTTGGAGTTATTCCTCAGTGCAGAAGTGAAAAAACATGATATGCCTTCAGGGCACAATTACCCAATGCCAGCCACTATTACTGTGGTTCCTCAACAATCATTCCCTGAGGGAAGGGGCCGCGGAGCCCAACCCCCCCGAGTAATGGATTTATGATATCCCCCTCTCCATATGGAGCCGTCGGCCACGTATACGTACACAACTCACTTCACTGCAGCCATATGCTCATAACTCTCTCTGACTTATTCAACCAAACCTGTCCTAACGCATATATGCATTTTCTATACAGGGCCAAGCACACAGTGAGGATTAAGACTGAAAGCGAGAGAAATTACTGGCTGATGAAGAAAAATCCACCCTTGGATCTTTATACTGCCGTACATCAGTGTATGAGGGTTTAGCAAACACAGGATATTCACCCCGGAGACCACTGTTTGTGTTCTGTGTGAAGCCAAGTCAACGTTGACTTATTTTACCATAGTTTTGTTGCGTAATTTACGTACTTAACTAACGCCAGTAACATAACAGCCGTAGTTATTTTATGTAATGAACATACTTATTTTAACCCAATACCTATCTTTCCCTAAACTTAACCAAGTAGTTTTATTGCTTGAACCTAAGTTTTGTTGTGCATAACCCTAACCAAGTAGTTTTATTGTGTAAACCTAACCAAGTAGTTTTATTGTGCGTAAACCTAACCAAGTAGTTTTATTGTGTAAACCTAACCAAGTAGTTTTACTGTGCGTAAACCTAACCAAGTAGTTTTACCGTGCATAAACCTAACCAAGTAGTTTTATTGTTTGGACCACGGTGTTTGTTAACCTCTGGCTATGGCCGTGGTCCGATTGTGAGTGTTTCGGTTGATGACAGGGTGTGTCCTACAACCGTACACACACTCATTAAGCAGGAAATATCTTTATCGTTCCCTTTTATGAATATCTTTAATGAATTATTGGATATTGTGTGAGAAATGAAGGGACTTAGGAAGGGTGTGCTGTGTTACTGTGAGAGGCAGAATGTGTGTGTGCGTGTGTGTGTGTCCCTGGTGGCTGGCCACAGTGTACATGGGTGATTACACACATTGACAGGCCTGCTTCATCACTGTGGACTGAGCCTATGGCAGCTACAGTACCTGCCCCCCCACTATACATTTTTGTCTCCCAAACTTCCTGTTCTCTCAAAACAGATGTTTTTATCCACATTTCATTTCCACTGTGTAGCCCTACATTAAAGTAATGGGCTGTGGCATCTTCATTTACATTAATGTCTGTTTCTGCTCTCATACTGATGGAAGTAAAAGTTTAGCTAGCTCAAAAAAAAGTTTGAACATTTGGTGTTCTGAAAAAAAGTTAGTGTGAGGTCTTTACCAAGAGAAATCATTGTGGGTGCACAGCAAGTGAAGCGTGATGTGTTTTCCCATTTCTTTGGCAGACATAGAAGACTTGGGTAGTTAGCATGAGCAGTGGCTGAAAACAGTGCCAGCTGCAGAAACTCAAACTTCATCAACAACAAAAATCTAATCTGTTCTTCCAGCACAGGCAGAGACAAAGCTTTGAGAGGTTCCCAGAGAGGGCAGATGGTGGGGAGAGTGAATTAAAGGCCAACAGCCACAATCACTTCCAACACGTTTAGCTTCTTCATTAGACAACAGGGAACGGGAGGTGGGACAAGTGACACTTGATTTGGTATTTGCCTGTTGTCAGTTGTTGTCCACCGCTCTCTCTTTGACCCTGAGCCAAAGCAAAACAATGGCTCTGTATCAAACAGGCTCCCGATTGGCAGCGTGATATTCTGCTCTACAGAAAAGTCAGAGCATGGGAACTCGTGTTTGTCTGCTGCCTGGGGAGCAACCAGACATGTTAGTGGAGGTCAACAGCACGCACACACTGTGTCAAGGCTTCTTTCAACAGACCCACTATTAGCACTTTTCACCTGGAAATGTGAAATGCATATTTAGCCTGCCACAGCTGCCATGTGGCTATTTAAAGAGAATGACTCGCCAATCAATCGGCATGCTACGAACAAGACTGGCAATTTAACAATGTGTGCTAATGGAAATCAGAATAAAAAAAAAAAAAAGTGATGAGTGTTGCAAGGCATAACTTCTGTAGGCGCTCTCCCCTCAGCTCCACAGAGCTTGTTAGCCTCTTTTAGGGGGTTGTTTTGGTTTTCTTTTTCACAGCAGGCAGTTTCCCATATGAACTTTAGAAGGTGATAATATGTCAATGTCATTATGTTTACAGTTCTGCTGCCCCAACATGGCCAAAAAAAGAATCATTTGGTTTTCATATACAGTACCAGCCCGTTTGCACGATAAGGCGTATAAATGCTCGATAATGTGCAAGGCATTCAGCATGCAATAAGTACGCCTTTCTTGATTTCGACATGTAATTTATACGCCATGTATCCGGTACTGACTGCAATGTAAACCCATTCGCCTATAAATGCTACGGTAAAAATGAATGACGTAGTAAAAAAAGCAACTTAAAGTGGATGGGTCCAACAAACACTGGACTTTTAACCAGGAGACCCGTGTTCCAGACCGTTGTTGACCGCTGTTTTGTTTTGTAAGTTATGTTAGTGACGTTTGTCATGTGATGATTGTCACATGTTTTCTGTTGACGTTTGTCATGTGTTTTCCATAATTGTTTCCGTACGTGTCTTACTTAGTTGACTTACTTATTAGAAGCCCGACCATGACGTCTCCCCTTACCCTAACTAAGTAGTTGTCTTGCCTAAACCTAACTGCGGACGCTTGCATGGCGTAAAGTGGCGTACAAATGAGGCGCAAAAAACGCTAAAATGCGTACCCATGACATGCGGAATGTTGTGGCATTTATAAGCCTTCTGTGAGACCAGGTGGACAGTACTGTATCCATCAGAACAAGCTTAAATTCAAGAGCTAATTACATTTCCGACACTATTTCATCATTTTTCAGTGTCACCTCACACACCTGCAGGCTGACCAACATGAAAAACATCTGGCCTCACCCCGGCTAGCAGCAAGATGCTGAGGCAAAGTCAATGTGACCTTTTCACTCCGTTACACACACTGACTATTAGACTACTTGATATTACTCACACACTGTGCATTTTATGTGCATTACAGCAACAAGTGGGATACAGTTACAACGTATAGAAAGTTTTAATACTGTTTCATGAATCCCTTTAGGTCATGCTTAGACCAATGGTAGCACTGGGTCATTAAACACCTCATCGTATTTGTCTTGCTGGGTTTAGGGTTGGGGTTGCCGCTGCAGAAAGTTCTGGCAAAAACTGAAACTAGCTCAAGTTTTGCTGCAGTACCAAGTCATCTACCAACACACCGCATTGGCATTTCCAATCTGTAGACTACTTTGTTTCCACCCACCTGGTTTTATGCACATTTTAAATACGTTGCGTTGCGTTGCGTTGCGTTGCGTTGCGTTGCGTTGCGTTGCGTTGCATTGCGTTGTGTTACGTACAGTGCAAAACACTGTAACAACATGCAGTCTTTTGGATCAATATGTTTTGTGTGTTTGTTTAGTCAAATTGAATTGCAGAAACATGTCTGATTTTTGTTTAGTTTTTTTTTTATGACACAATTTCAATACTAATAATATTGTTTATTGATTTATATAAACTTTTAACTTTGGTTGTGCATATTTTAGGAATATGAAGCATTTGAAGATACTCCAAGAAATGACTTCACAATAAGCAAAAAGACCGATGTAGACACTGGCAAACTATTTCCACGGCAGAGTTCAAAAGGTTAATAGGCTGTGTCCAGTATTTTTAAAATCAGGCTGGTTAAATTTGATTACTTTAAGGCCAACAGAATAAATAAAGCATTCAGTATAGGCTGGATTTATGGTTGGATTTCTAACCTTAGGATCTCTAAAATCCTGCAAGTGTTTCATAAAGTCACAAATTCTGAACTGAAATTGTATTGCAGCTTCTGGCTTTATGTTAGTGGTTCTGGGAAAGTGGTAAATCATTTGAGGAAAAGTGTTGTGAAAAAAGTGTTGTAACGAGCAGCTTTTCAAGACAGTTACACTCTGTAACCGCTGGCTGTATCCTCCATCAGTATCAAGCCTCCTGTTGCTTCAGGACGGGAGTGAGCCAGAAGCAAAAAAACTCTTCAGCCACTCCTGCAGACTTGAGTCAATGACCTGAGTAGACTGCCGATAAAGCCGGGGAGGGGCAGAGAGATAACGCTAACAGCCACAGACTGTGAACAGTGACAGAGGCTATCACTGTCAGAGGCCTGCACACTGACCCACACCATCCATCACGTCCCGGAGAGGAGAGGATGAAAGGGCAGGAGAGGACGGCAGAACGGAGTTTAAACGCTGGAACGGAGAAGAAAAAGAGCACGGGAGCCGAAATTTGAGAAGAGATCACATGAGAGGACGGAGGGGGAGAGCTGATGAAAGAGTGAAGAGAAGGAGAGCTGGATAAAGAGAAGGAGAGATCTGAGAGGAAACAGGAAAGAGGAGGAATGGAGGAGAAGAGAGGAGTGAGACAAAGGAGAGCATAGATTTAAGACGACAGAAGAGGAGGGGAGAGGGAGGAAGATGCGATATTTGCAAGGAGAAAATAAAGAGTAGAAGTTGATGTAGAAGAAAAGAAATCAGAGGAGAAAGTAGAATATATGAAAGTAAATGAAATAAGAGTGGTCGGGGATCCGGTTGGGAGGGGAGAGGAAAATCATCATCAAATTGCGCTTGCTTTTTTTATTATTATTATTATTATTATTTCTTTCTTTGTCCACCATTAGCTCCACATGAAAGAGCATAACAGCAAATTAACAAGTGCTCAAGTAGACAAAATATGCCGAGCTCAGTATCCAGCTGCAATGTCCTCTAAGTGGAGAAAAACAACATTGTAGATGTAATGAGGTGGAACACGGAGGGGTCACAAATAAATGCTTCACTTCAGCAGAGCTGTTGTACAACACAGCTGACAACGGCAGATTGGGAAGTCAGCACTTCAGGGCCACATGTTTTCCTTTTTTGGGGAGACAAAAAGTTTACTGAGACGTTTATCTAGCGGAAGACAAATTGCCACCAGATGTGTTCTGGATATACGGACCAACGTGAGGAGAAATCTCAAGCTATTTATGACAGTGACAGCTAAACCCTCGCAAACATCTGTTTTTAGGGGAATCTGACTGCAGGAGAAGCAAAATAAGAACGGCCTACATTAGATATTACAGTAGATCAGCACTAATGATCAACGCTCCGAGCATCGCTCCACCGTCAGTCTGGAGCTGTGGGCCGTGTCTGTCACCAGATGACATGTAGTTATGGCCTCACAACACACAGCGACCATTTTCTTTAGTCTCAATCAGAGCTGTAGACCTGAAACTTGGACTCCTGTCTCGGACTTGAGATTTGACATCTTGGTTTTTATCTTGGTTTCTCCCAGGGCTTGGCACACCCACTAGATACCGCCGGTTCCTACACACTGCTTCTTTAAGTACCTGAGACTTGACTTGAGTGTTGCTCTGACTTGAGACTTGACTTAAACTTCATAAAGGATTTGAGACTTTGACTTCAGACATCCTCTGGCATGAGACTCAAGACTTGACTTCAATTTGCCTTGATAGGTCGGGACTTTAATTTGACTTGCCCTTAAGGACTTGAACTCGACTTGAAATGTACTTTGACAGACATGAGACTGGACTTGGACCGGTCTGACCTACAGTGGATGAGGTTAACTTTTTTACATTTGGTGTGTCCAGGTCCCGTCTGCCAAATTACATATACACACAATACATTATATATATATATATATATATATATATATACGTTAATATTATTGCTCAATGTTAATGTGACCGAAACACTTCTGGATTGAAAAGAGTCATCATTCATTAAATGTATTTGTGATTTCATTTTTTTTAGCTTCCAGCCCTCCAAGGAAATGTCACTGGTAAAGAAAAGTCAGATGGCAGAAGCTCGCTGTTATTGTTCTTTGATTTAAAAGGAGGTTTATCAGCTCCTAGAGGCAGGGCGAGGCAGGGCGAGGCAGGGCGAGGCAGGGCGAGGCAGGGCGAGGCAGGGCGAGGCAGGTCACTGAATTCTGTTGATAAAAATGTAGTTAAAATAATTCCCAAATTGTGGTAAAAAAAATAGGTCAGAAGTGGTCCACCTTTGTGTTTCATTAAATTGTGCATCAGCAAACAGAGATAAATCAGAGCAACATCAACATGAAGAAGAGCAGCAGCGGTGAAGCCAACCCCACATCTGGAGAAGTGTGCCGTTCAGTGGGGAGAGGAGTAATAACCCTGATTAGTTCCAGTGTTGATGGAGCTTCCAGGGGAGAGTTGAATAGAGATGGAAATCAGGTCTCAGCTACGGATGATTATCTAGCCACTCCAGATCAAAGATTTCCCTCGGTCTCATCACAGAGGATAAAGAAAAGATCATTTCACCCTGCACTATCAAACTACCTGTGTCTGTTTTACTGAGATACTCCGAAAAAACAAACCAACATCAAACAGAGGCGGCGTGCATCTGCATATGTTCCCACTGATGAACGTACGGGTATCATTTTAATGCGTGGCAGCACAAACTCAACCGCTGAGATGATTTATAAAACAAAATGCTTCTGAAAATGGTTATTAGACTATGCATGGAGCTATGAATATTTAATGAATTAATCAATGAAGTGCCAGGAGTTTAAAAAAAGTGCAAGAAATTACAGCATAATGTGTTAACAAGAACTCATATTTTCAGCCAGAAAGAGGGTCACGACACCACCGAGAGAGCTGCGGAGGGAAGCAGAGTGAACCATCTGTGATATCTCAAGCAAGGTGTCTATGTACAGTACCGTATGTGCGTGGGGGGGAAATGCCATGAACATGCCTACATGCATGTGACTAATTTCTGTGGCATTTTCTTCAATGTCAAAGGGAACGAGCTGGCATGGTTGTGAAGTTGAGCTTCATTTTAGTCAAAAGCCTTTGAAGCCTTTGAAGCGTACTTCTCCCATTAAATGGTAACTTTGGTATTTTTCAACCTGGACCCTATTTCCCCATGTTTTTGTCTCCAACTGACTAATTTCTATAATTGGTCCAGTATTGAGGGAGAGCACTGTAGACGGCAGCTGTTCACAGGCTGCAATATGGTGCTATAGGGGCAAGCTGGCACCCTCATCTACGTCCACTAAAAGTGCTCGTTTTTCAGCCCAGTCAAACCGCAGTTTGTGAAATAGTCACAAAAGTTAAAGGTCCCATATTGTAAAAAGTGAAATTTTCATGTCTTTTATATTATAAAGCAGGTTTAAGTGTTTTATAAATACTGTTAAACTATCAAAACGCTCAATATACAGAGAAATACACACAGCCCGTATTCAGAAATTGTGCGTTTGAAACAAGCCGTATTTCTGTCCATTTGTGATGTCACAAATATACAATATTTAGATAACATTTTAATAACGTAAACATTCTAAATGTGTCCCAGTTTATTTCCTGTTGCAGTGTATGTGAATAACATCAGCTGACAGGAAGTAAACATGGACCCAAGCTGTTGCCTAGCAACGCATTTCTGTTGCAATTCCATTGACATGCACTAAAACGGAGCGTTTCAGTCAGAGAGTAAATACAGGTATATTCAGGACTATTCATGACGATTTCACAAACTGCCGTGAGACTGTGTTCGTAGAAGGCAGCTGCTGCAATGTAATCCTATTCGTGGTTTTCTTGACCGGAACTGCTAAAATGTGTATTCATGTAATGTCACAGTGTTTATAAGCCTTTTCCTGTGAGACCGGGTTGGTTGGTCAGTTAGACACAAAAACATGGGAAAATAGGGTCCAGGTAAAAAAATAGCAAAGTTACCCTTTAAAGGTGATACCTGTAGCCATTTGTACATTTTTAACTAGGGGGGCGGTTCATTTTGTTCACACGCGACTAGTCAACTCAGACAAAAAGTCACAAATCTGCCTGCTATTTCAGCACCACGGACAGCTCTGTGGTTTCATCAATGCACAGTGCAGCTAGCTGTACAGCGATTTTAATTTGTGTGATTTGCCATAGCACAAGCGCTAAAAAAAACACACACATACTGTAACTCGTGACTGGTGTGATGATGAAGAGGAAGCAGGCGGTGGGTATCATCTGATCCCACTGTCTTTCACAATGTCAGTGCAAACTGTGAGTATATCATCCTCCTCCCTCCGTAAGGTGTGCCCAGTGTAAAGGCTGTTAAATGCATTTTTTGAGTTTCAAAACAAACTTCTAGCAAATAAAGTTTATATTAAAGTAATCAGTGAAAGGCAAAATTGGAAAACTGAAAATATATGGGGCCAATATTATAGCTGTATTATTTGCAAATATGTGTATAGAGTTGTGAAACTATATCTCAATCAGTATGTGTATAGTCTTATTTGGGAATGTGTAAAGAATGTCTATGTGTACATTAATTTGTGAATATGCAATAAACAATTAAAAAAAAAACAAGTGTTCTTTTATTTAGAGAAAATAATAAGGACATCACAATGATGAATAAGTGTTTTACAAGCGCCACTTGTAAAAATTAATCTATGACGACAAATCTGTCACATGAGGTATTAAATAAGCTTCAATATATTCTTATTTAGCCTGGTACTCTATGTATATATGCAGCCGGTTTAATCCGTTGGCTGCCGGGTCTTTTTCGTCAGTAGAGGATTCCAGAGGAACAGACTGAGGTGTGAAGGTGTTTCCTCTGCTTCTCTCACACACTCGCTAACATGGAGATAAAAATAGCAAACAGACGAGAGAACCCTGCTAATTGAAGACCTTGACTCACAGCGATGCAGCTCGGATCCTAACGTACTGGGACTGCTACTACACAAGGGTTCCACATATTGCCTTCAAAAAACAGAAACCTTTACTGATATCTTTTGCCAATAATCAGAAGTAATATCAGATTATTATGTCATGCCTTAAACTACACAATGTAGCATACTTATTGTACATATATAATCAGTCGAATCCAACATATCAGAGGTGAAAACCGAGTAATACAGAGGGATGGTACTGAAACTGATGTTTAAGATACTAGTTTGGCCGACAGCTGATACCTATACCGATGTTTATTTTGTTTTTGCTGTTATTTACTCCCTTTTTGTGCCAGGGAAACAAAGATCTCTTCTTTTAAAAAATATATATATAAAATAAAAAAAATATATACATAAAAATATTTTTGTGAAACATAAATTAAATGTAAAAGTGATTACAAACATAAACAGTATTTCTCACACATAAACTTGGGCGGTCCGCCCATACGTTAATGGCTGCCGAAGCATGTTTGGTGACCCTTTTCAGCATTTTTCATTTTATTTTTTTTATCTGTCGGAGAGAACGACGCCTTCCACCACACAGGACTAGTAACGGCAGAACACCGCAGAGCGGATGAAGAGATGAAAAGGACTGTGATGAGGCGGCCCCCGACATGCTGCTGCATTGATGCAACACAACAGATAAACATCGGCCACTGCTGTAGGGGAATGTCTTCTGAATGGCTGACAGGCCGACGGCAGTCAACAAGGTGAATATCGGCCGGTATCGATAGTCGGTCGATAAATCGCCGCATCCCTAGTGATTAGGGATGTCACGAGAACCGATACTGCCAAAATTCTAAAAAGGTGACGGTACTCTTTTTCTACAGTACCAAAGCTACCGTACGATGCCTGTAATGGTCGTTGGTAGTGATGTGACGGTGAGGACATTTTCCCACCAGTTAATAAACTTGTGTCAACACCGGTGTTACCGATTACACCGGACATTTTACAAGAAAAGATGACGGTCAACATGTGCAGAGCGCTGACTCTGATCTTTACCGCCGGGTGGTGGTGTGTCTGGCCTCTCCGGTAGAGCTTTTGCTGCGGGGAACTACCTGGCGCCGCTGCTCCGTGCACACCAGCTGTGACGGCTCCATCCGTCTCGCAGCAATTACCTCATTAACGTTATTGTTCCCTTATAGCGTTGAGATTAAACGTGAAATATTGCCAAATAGGTGCGTTTGCTTTTCACTTTGACAACAAATCCTCTGCCTCCTACTCCTGTTGCTCTGAGCTGACGGACCAGATACATTCACGGTCAGTATGTAGCGTCCGTCGTCTGACTATCGATTGATAACAAGCTGCTGATACGCCAAAATGAACTAAATGGGGCAATTATTTTTATTTATCACTTAAAGGCTACATGCCTCTTTTTGTTGTAATGTTCAAATGTTTTTAATAAAAGAGTGCGTGTTGAATTACAGTACAGAGGATTTATTGTTGTTGTTTTTTTTTTTACCATGGTATCGAATTTAGTATCGAGAATCGTGGAAATTCACTGGTATTGGTATCGACTGCTAGATTTCTGGTACCGTGACATCCCTAGTAATACAAGACTAAAATGACTGTAATTGGTCAGACTCTACTACCGGAGTAAAATGAAATTCTTTCAACACTTGTGAAAAGGACGAGTCTTTTTTCTAAAAGGGCTCCAGTATTTATGACCAGCATGTTTCTGGCCAGAGATACTGGAAGTCACCGGGAGGCTCCACCTTTGCCTGAGAGCAAGTATAGTTTCAGAACTAGTTAAATGTTTAAAGAGAGTAAGGCCTAAAACCCGCTGACATCTCAACCTCATCTAGAGGTGAGACCTGCCCAAGATAGCAAACCTTTTAATAGAAACCAAATAAGATGGAGCTAAAGGCCATTATTCACCTCCCAGCCGGAGTGCTGTAGCTGAATTCATCCGGAGTTACTCCGTTCTCTTTTGATGTTGAGTTTTCTTGGCAACAGCATACCTGTATACTTTTCTACCCATTTCAGTTCAAATGCAGTTCAAACAGAGAAAAAAGGCTCATTTGACCTCAAACCACCGATGCCTACAGAGTAGAGCCATAAAGGCTCATAAGTACGATGGAGACTACCTCAGGATGGCCTTATAAATAAATGTCAGGCAGTGAATTGATCTCTGCATATAAAGAGATGACCGTCCAACCACAGCATACAAATCACTATGATGTGTCGTAAATATGCTACCAGAGTCAAATCCCAGGGCACTGTGCCAGCAAATGTGTCTGATGATTTCAGACAAAAGAGGAGAGGGAAAGCACTACTTGTATCTGAAATTAAAAACGCTATCTGCACGCAGTTTAAAATAGACAATCAAAATGCAGTATTTTAACAAAGGAAGCAACCTCGATTGGTTTGCCTTGAGATGTTACAAGCTGCCTGTTATGCAGGAGTCTGTTCCTGTTTCCTCTGAACAGCGTTTACTTCCCTTTGTCAGGATTCAAGGACAGCTTAACAGCTGAGAGTGAACCCTTTTAATATCTACCTGCTGCTTAAAGTCCCCGTGAAACGGACGCTAGACTAACTCTGACTGCTGCACTGTGACGCATCTCACAGTGAAGCAGAATATCTGAGCGCTGTACAGTCACAATAATACAGATTTAAATCAAATCATTTGCAATTGATTGGGCTGCTAAAAAGTGGGCGGGCTTAAGAGGTTAGCTCGATCCAATTTTTCCGATGCCAATACCAATATTGATCATTTCTTAAATTGGTATGTGATCATTACACTCAAAGGTAAATCACATGACTATATTGTTATTCTAATTCCCCTAACATCTCTGTATATATATATATTCTGTAACTGTTTACATTCAGTTTATTCATTTGCAATTACTGTCTACCACAAATTAATATTACTTTATTTTACATTTTATTTATGTTTATATTTTAGCCCACAGTATTGATCCGCCCATCCCTACCGTTGGCTCCACACACACTCACTTCCTCACCTGTAGTTAGATCAGGCAGAGGATGAGGGAGAAATGAAATGGAAACGTTGCTGAATTTCAGTCGGCTGTGTGTTAACGTTGCTGCAGCGCGGCCAGATGAACGGCGCCCGGAGCCCCTCGCTCACCCCTGCCAGCAAAACTCCACCAGACATTTTGCGTAGTCCTCCGGTGGACATTCACTGCATGTACTGCGGCGCTGCAGTGACGGAGCCGCTTGAAAAATCGCTAAAGTTCCCCTTGAATGAATCAGACCTCAGCCACATCGTTTTGGGAATGAAAACAGCGTTCTTTTGGGCACTGATATCCAAAAACACATCTCTTGGTGTCTCCCTCCATACCGCTCTGTTAGCTACTTCGATCAAACAACGTGTATTGATTCAATCCACAAACGATTGGCTCACTAGTCGCTCAAAGTCTCATTTGATTGGATAAATTTTGGTAAACGCCCCCGAGTACAGGATGAGTCATCAAACATATATTTGGCATATAACAAGAGGTAAATGAACAATTAACCCAGGGACATAGAATTACAACTGGGGAAATGTATTTTTAATTTCATGGCGAATTTGAAGCTCGGGTGGAAACCAGCAAGAGCACGCAGGTCGTAGCTCACCTGGGCCAAAGCTGGCCAGTGCCACTGCCTCACCCCCTCAGCTCACACACGCTCTCCTGGTTTAGTTGGCTTTTCTTTCAGCATGCAACACCTCCACACCTTATTATTTTTTACTCACATACACCCCTGATGTGCTGATTGGTCACATCTCAATACTTTGTTTTATGAAATAACACCATTTAACAAAGTGTTTCACCCTGTTGTGTGTTCTCCCCGCTTTGTCGGGAACCGTGAGCCAGTTCAAGACAACAGAGTCAAATGCTTTATATAAATCAATAACCAGTGCTGCACAACATGGCTTCCTAACCAGAGGCTTAATCATACCACTCACCACCTCCAAATGTGTGGTAATAGCACTACGCTGTTTCCTTCTCACGATCAGCTCACTCACACGCTCTCCACATTAACAAATGGGTCATCAGTCCTTTCACGGGTGGTTCAATAAAATCATTTAACTTCCACACGTTTGTGCAAGATGATAATTTTGGATTTTTATAGTGCATTTATTTGTTCACACATTCACAAAGCATAGGGACATCTTCACATTTCTAGACTGGAGATGAGAGAAAGGTTGGCTACCTGTACACTGATGCTTGATCTGAAGTGTTCAATCTACACAGGAGTTGTATTTTAATGCTCATAAATACCTTTGTCAACCAGCCAGCGTCGAGCTCACTTTATGCTTGGCTGCTCTCTCGACAGTTGTTCTCCAAACAAAAAGCCCCATGTAGCACCTCACCAGCTTTCATACCTTAGCAACAGGAATGATTAAGTGATCACACAGAAAGCGACTGCTGTCATTTCACTCATGAATGAGCAGAGGAATAAATAGAGGTAAATATATCATTTTACCTGTTTGGAATTAATGTTTCCTCACTTCCTTGGTAAGTGCCAAATTCACCCCGGCAACAAACTATCCAATCACACCGCATGGCAGTACTTGGCATAACCTATAACAGCTACCAAACTGTGTAATAGCAACAATTTTGCTCAGTGACACAATTTTTCAAACCAAAGTGCTGATGTTTCTGAGGTGTCTTGGTGCACACATGGTCTACACCCCATACTGCGTGGCCCCGGCTCTCTAGGTCACCCTCTCTCTCTCGCTCGCTCTATTGTGAACTGCCTTGTAAAAGCGAATGCATAGTTCTTATAAAGAGACCAAGCACTGATTCAAATGTGCTGGCAAATTCCACTTTCCAGCAAATCCTCTCAGAAAAATACAAAATTTGTGGTTCGGCCCGAATTAAATGATTGGACAGACTTATATTTATACGGTTTTGAAGAGTATTACCAACCCTAGCTTTGACAACAATTTTCATGAATTAATTCATTTAAATAATTAATTTTATTTCCCTATATCCTGACAGTAGTGCATGAGACAGATCATCTGAATAAAATCAGGTTTCCTCCGCTGTCCTCTGTTGCTCCTAACGGCATCTGCAAGATTTCTCGCTCTAAAAACATGGTTTGGATTAAAAGAGCTATGTTTGTAACGTAACTTCTTACTTAAACACCGGACTCCTGGGTGAAGGTCTGAACCAACCCTCCACCTCCATACGTCCTGATACTTCTGGATTTGACTCTCAACAGACAAGAGCTAAGGTTTACACAGCCACCACAGACATGACTGAATACAACATAGGTTGTGTTTACAGCTCAACAAATGACTGATGGAGGGATTACATTGCCACTTCACAATGAAGGTAAAACAACAGATAGAAACTTGACATTGCCAACTTCGGTGGAGAGCGTATTTTGTTGGTGAGGCATTCACTGATTGAACTTTATCATCAGAAGTACAAACTCCCTCCGCTAGCCAGATGACTAGCCTCGCAATCAGGTGCTACGCTTTGTCACAAGTACTTTGCATGTCTGTTTCGACGCCAACATTAGCTCATATTGGCATCAGATACGACTTCCACCCTCCGTATGAATAATCATTCAAAGCGATCACAACCAAGCGGAGATTCAGAGTTGAGTGTTGAAGGCTGAGGTGTGAATGTAGCCATTGAGGCTCTTGGTGGTAAAGCTTTGTGGCTGTTACATGCTTGTCAGCCTGAGTTCCTGTCTCACGCCGCACATTGGCCAAGCCTCATTAAGCACCCTTCCCAAGCTCCTTGTTTAGTCCCTAATTAGTGGAGCCAGTGGTGTTGCAGGATCTGGTCGACCTCCAAGCAAAGATCTTCTCCCACAGCACTGTCGAGAAGCCATTAGGAACTTCAGGACATGGGATATTGACATGTTTCACCTTTAAAGTGCCTATGCTGTATGTGTGTGTGTGTGTGAGTGTGTGTGTGACTAGCCTATCTGTGCTGACTGATTGCTGTGTATTTACTCCAAAGCATGGTGGGTGTCACACACAAAGCGATGTGTGGAGCTCAGAGGCAGCAGAATAGCACTGTCTATCTATGTCACACAGCCCTGTGTCTACAGTCCCTCTCTATCTCGTCTTTAATCCATCTTCTATCATCCCGGTCGACTGTCTCCTCGTCACCCATCTATTCATCTCCCCTCTTTCAATGACTCCCTCTGTCCCCCCCACCTCACTGTCTCCTCTTCCTCCCTCTGATGTCACAAATTCAGATATGAGGTCCTCTGATAGCACACAGCCTTGGACACTGCAGCCTTGTTTGGAGGGGAGTGATCAGAAGGATGAGAGGATGGAGGGGAAGGCGAGTGAGTTGACGGCGGCGGGTATTTTCCCAAGCAGCGGGAGGATGTAAGATGCAGAAACAAAGGAGGACATCTAGGTTAAAAAAAAAAACATGCATGAATGCCTCTGAAAAGGCCTGTGTTGTGTCGCCGGCTTGTCTCATCCCTGTGACTCGGAGCCAGCCGTGCCTGTCGGGGGCACTACTGTTGAGTCTATTTATGTTATCTGCTCTCTTTCTTGCGGATAAAACAGTTGACTGCTAATATTCATACCTGGGGGGGTGAGGAGAGGAGGAGGGGGGGTCTCAGACTCTGAACCTGGCACAGTCCCAGGAATGCATGTGCTGTCATAAGAGCAGACAAGTCCTGTACACTTGACTCTCCTCGGAGTCTTGTGGCAGGTCTTGCTTGGATTTTAGTGGCACTGTGACAAAAATGCACTTTTCTTGCAACAAAACATGGAACCCTCCCTCCCCCATCTCCCGCTATGTCTTTGTGGTGAATGCAGAGGAAATTAATGTGGGACTAACGTCTGCAGTTGGGATGTCACGAGAACAAATACTTTGGTAAGTCGATGCCAAGATTTTGAAAACGTGACATCACCACCAGAGACGACGGAGCATTTCCTGATAATTAGAGATGCATCGATCCCACTTCTTCAGTCCCGATACCGATAGCCATACCTGGGCTTTAATACCGATCTGATACCGGTGTTTAATAAATAAGCTGTATGCCTCATTGTGAGGAAGTGACTGAGATCATTCTGTTATGTGTAAGGCAACATCAGGCTTTGACTTAAACATCGCTTTCCTGACTTTGTAAAACAAAATGGATCAAATAAATATAAATTTACTGAGCTGTTATTTATTATTGAAATAATAAAACCTTCACTAGCAACTTGGGAAAAAAAAATCTTCATAATTAACAGTAATTACAATTCAAGTGTTTTTAATGCAGCAACAAATTGGTCAGAACTTCAACAGGAATTCAAACTCCAGTCTGTAATGTATGTATATAGTGTATAAACATAGAATTGAATTGAACAGATCAGCCCCCATTGTCACAATACTCGATCCAGCTAATTGCCTCAGTATCGGCCCGATATCCGATTCCGTGTGGGTACATCCCTACTGATTAATGCTACGCTGTGGACACCTAATCTGTGTTGAAATCGTCAGGAGGAGAGCTAGTTAACGTTAGCTGTTAGCTGTTAGCTGTTAGCACAATCCTGTTAGGCTAAATAAGGGCGCTAACAGCTAACATACTGGGGTTGCATTGATTTACATTATGATGCTTTATTCACGTACAACGTTATCATGGTGTGTTCAAATGTAATCTTGTAAAATAATGAAAAAAAAGTAATAAAGGAGTGTGTGTTGAAATAATGATTGTTTTGTTTTTGTTTTTCACCGTAGTATCGAATTGGATTTCGAGAATCGTGGAATTTCACTGGTATTGGTATCGACTACTAAATTTCTGGTGACATCCCTGATCTGCAGGGCCTTGGTTTGAACATTTAAATGTTAATGAGAGGTCAAACCTCTGGACCACAATCAGAACACTTTGGGGAATGCAAACAGTTTTTTTTTTTGCAGGCATCAGAAGCTGCAGTAACGTGGGTCCTCTGCAGGTGTTTCTCTGAGGGAGATGGAGTTTTACATCCACCCCCTGAGGGGAATATGCAACAGTAAAGCAGATAAAGGGTTGGATTCAACAGTAGAACAACACAGAGGGACACAAGGTACAATATGGCAAAGGAACTGTTCATATAGTTTGACCTTAAATACCTAAAGTATCTCGACCTCTGAGTATATCTGCACTGTTGGACTGATAAAAGAGCTGCTAACCCAAACATAATGGCATTAATCTCAGTTCAGGTAGTGTCTTGTAATAGTCTTTTTTCTGAGGCTTTTATACAATTTTAATATCAACTATTGATTTGATTCTGGAAATATTGGCATCAACATTTAAAACGGCATACTAAATCGGTCTTGCTTTTCCTACATTAAACAAGCAGGTATAACCTTCCAATATTAAAACGTACATGCATCAAAACAACGACGTTAAAATGTCAAGAGCTGAATTAGCTGCTTTGCTTCTTTTTTTTTTTTTTACCAGACTTTTAAAGACCACGGCTTCACCTGTTGAAATATACACGTTTTAATAAAAATATACAGCATGACTCTGCATTTTCAGCTCTGTCCCCTTTGTAAGAAAGCCCACATGATGCTGCTATAAATCAACAGCGGTCAGTTCACCACATAAGCTAATGGAAATTGAACCTGTCTCATCCAAAGGGAAGGGCTTACATGTTTTTATAGCACCCCCAGTAGTATGATCTGGTAAAAAGGTCTGAGGTTGAACTAAATTATTGTGAGGATATTTTGACGACCAAAAAAAAAAGAAAAAAAGGAAAACAGACACAGAAGTAGAAAAATTGTCTCTAAGTCTAACCTGAAATCCAACCAAAATATACTGCTGTGAAAGTGAACAGAATCCTGCCCTGTCTGTGTCATTTCCATCAGGTTGTGTATGCACATGCATCATGCCATGGACTGGACATTAGTGAGTCTTGCAGCAGGAGGAGAGCTGAGGGAGGCTCCTTGCACCAGAAGGGGACAGTGAATGACAAGCCATGTTGTGGCCAATAAGACTGCTGGCCATCAGTGAGTGATACCAGGCTGACTGAAAGTGCGCCACAGCAAAAGGCTCAAAGCATTCATCTGCCTACTCCACTGCAAAGAAAGCAGCTACGTTTCTCTCATAAGCATCACTGGGCACTGGCTGATCAGCATGTATTACCAAGACATTACTGGAGCACAATCTATTCTAATCCATGCAACATTTATTTAAAGATCGCTAATCAGTAAATCCAGATTTAAAGTTTGAGGAATAATTAAAGGTGAACACTAAAGGTACTGAATGATACAGGTTTCTTTTTCTTTCTGTTTTTGTTTTAGGTTTGTCTCTCTTCACACTTACAGCTCAGCCTGTTAGGAAAATACTAAGAATAATATCTAGACTTTTAGTTCATTAAACTCCCACAAGTCATGCACCAGTTTTGCCCGGATACGCAGAGCTTTCTCTTGGATGGATGGAGAACCCAAACATCAAACTCAATTTTAAAAAAAAACAACAACCTTGCATTTAAATGCAGCCTCAAAGCTACACACACTGCACAGAAAAGCATCCTATGAGCTGGTATTCTCATAAAATTCCACATCACCTCATGGAAGCTAAAAGACATAACATTTGTGCTAGAAATTAAAACTTGAGAAATGAATCTGGAGGAAAGCAGTTTCAAAAGTTTAAACATGAATGTTTACTGAAATAATAAATCCTGTAGTGTGTGTTTCCATTATGTGCCGATTTAAAGAGTTGCGCTTATTCATTCTGAAAAATGTCTTAAATTACAACCCAGCTGGTGTTTAACCTTTGAGAGTAGGAGAGACTCATTCAATTAAATTTTTTTTGAACGAAGTTAGGCAAAACACTGACTGTCTCCCCAGAGAAACCGTCCATCCTCAAGGGCTGACACCGTGGAGCTCAGACGGAGACTGTGACCACTATCTCCCTTTAAACATGCACTATCTACCTTTAAACATGCACTATTTAAACATGCACTATCTTCCTTTAAACATGCACTATCTACCTTTAAACATGCGCTATCTGCAACCATCTTGGACTCTAACCACTGGTGCACTTTACACTTACTTTACACTATACATCCTATATACCACTTTACAGACTGCACATATGCAGATACTACATTTATTTATTGACGGACTGCACACACACTGTTGTTGTCTGACAGGCTGATTCATAAGATAAGATAATATAAGATAAGATAAGATAAGATGAAGCTTTATTAATCCCAGGAGGGAAATTCATCGGTGCGCCTCCAGAGAACACCAGACTGGAGACTCCAGTGCTGCTCTCCAACCTGACTGAACGCAGAGCACATTTTAAGAGGAGTGGTGGCACAACACAACAACCAGAATACATCTCCAGAGAATGCACTTGATATCGGTCTCTTTCTTGATAATTTTGCCCACAAACCTTCCAGTAGCAGAGACCAAACCGACACGCAGCTCACCAAAACAAAACGACAGAAAACCAGCTGTGCGTCTGTGTGTGCGTGCGTGTGCCTGTGTGCAGTAAACTTGAGCTGTGGTGTCACTAAGAGGTCAATAAGAGGGATTAATAATAATAATAATAATAATAATAATAATAATAATAAATGACATTTTACCTTGAGTAAGTTCTCAGTCCCTGTGATGCATCCTGTGAGTGGTCAGAGCTCGGTGCGTCCAGATCCAGCAGCCTGGAGGACAAGTCCTGGATAATAAGTCCACAACACACAACGCCTTATAGGACACCTATAGGATGTCTTCTACTGAGCAGGACACGATGGAGCCCTACTGGGATGAAGAAGAGGAGGAAACTCAGAGAGGAGTTATGGATGTGCGTTAGTTCCGACTGTGCGTAAAAAGGTGGTTCAGAAAATCCAGAATGTCTCCACCGAAGATTCGTCCTCGTGCTCCTCTTTTATTTATAAAGGGAAATAAAAATCCACAATTTTGTTTTGTTTTTGTTATTCCACAAATTCTGACATTCGTCTCCAAAAGTTATTCTCGGAGATGTCTCCTGTCTCCTGTCTCTCTGTGGTGTCCAGGTCTCACAGTCTCCAAGTGCATGTGAAGGTTTAATCAGAAAGGGTTCTCGCGCGCGTCTTGGGCAGCCTCCGTCCCTCAGCTCGCGGCTCTGGAGCGTCCGTGCCTGTCTGTCTGTGTGTCTGTGTGTGCGTCCGCGCGCAGCAACAGCCGGATTCCTTATTTGGAAGCCCGGGGCTCGAGCTGCTGTCAAGAGACTCAAGTTAAGACCAAAATCACTTCCAGCAAAAATCCTTCACAATAAAAATAAATAAATATATAATAATAATAATTAGGGGGAATCGCTGCAAATGCTTCTCTGGAGAAGCTCTTGATTAGTGCAGAATATGATCACTGTCAAATGAACCATTGATCGCATTTAAGCAAAAACACTATTTAGAAAAATACTATAAATAACACTATATATACTGTATATCATTTAAGAAAATAAAATATACTCTCTCTCTCTCTCTCTCTCTCTCTATATATATATATATATTTATATGTTTATATATATATGTTTATATATATAAATATATAAATATAATAAATTATAATTATTTAATTATTTAATTATATAATATAAAATATAAATAAATTGTTTGAAAAAACATCTATAATATATAGATATTTTGTAACACTCTGTTAATGGTTACTAATTGGTTTGTAAAGCATCAATACAATCAATAAATCATTTAATAAAATAAGATAAATTCTCT
>CAKAOH010033362.1:0-14901 GCA_916701665.1 Sebastiscus tertius | reverse complement strand
CATATATTTATATATATATAAATATATATACATATATAAATATATGTATGTATATATATGTATATATAAATATATATACATATATATATTTATATATAGAACTAATTATTTAAATAAGGGCTATTCAAGTGTTCGTACTTGGGAGTTGATTTACCTGAAAAAAAAAATTATCCGCTGAGTTACAGACGTCTCTTTCCCAATGTAAGTCTATGGGAAAAAATCTTTTTGGGCCCAATGGCATCATGTGATGGACACGGAAGTTGCAGTACCGCCGTTTGGCCACTACGAAAGCTGGGATCTTCCTGGGGGCTTGGGTGGAACCAATAACTTTAATGAGGGGGTGTGTTCCATTTACATGTATCAGTAAGTCATGACAGTGAGCCAGCATTCACAATACCAGACCCATAGAACGAGTACACATAAATGGAATGCAACCCTGAACAAAGTTAGGCTTAATTAGCTACACCTGTGCATTTCCTGCTATGACCTGTCTTGTTTGTCATGAAAAAGGTTGTTTTTCTCTTTGGCCACAATGCGCAGAACAACTTCGAAATGAGTGGACAGACTAATAGCCTTGAAGCATTATCGCTTCATAAAGTTTCTATGGCTAGCATGTTAGCAAACAAGTACCTATTTCACACCCAGCAGCTACGGAGCAACATTAGCATAGAGTTGTGTTTCTGGTCAGCTGAAAAATGTAAGTCCATCATTCACTGTCCTTCTAGCTCTGTTTTATGAAAAATAATAATGGTGGCGACTTTCTTCACCAGCTAGCTAGCTTACTGCTAACGTTTTTGCTGCAAACTAGCTGCCTCTTGCTGCTAATGAGCTAATAAATATGCAAAAAGGCTGCATTGACTCACAGTTATATGTTACTGTGACCTTGAATGTTTCTTTCATTGTGTTTCTGGCCAGCTGACAAATGTAAGTCTGTCATTCACTGTTTTTTTAGCTCTGTTTCTGTAGACACTGTATCTGGCTCTTAGCATAAGTGTTGATTTTCTTCACCCGCTAGCTAGTTAACTAAACTGCTAATATTTTTTGCTTAAAGGTCCCATATTGTAAAAAGTGAGATTTTCATGTCTTTTATATTATAAAGCAGGTTTAAGTGCTATATAAATACTATTAAACTATCAAAATGCTCAATATACGGAGAAATACACACAGCCCGTATTCAGAAATTGTGCGTTTGAAACAAGCCATTAGTATTTCTGTCCATTTGTGATGTCACAAATATACAATATTTAGATCATTACACGGTTTTAAACATAAACATTCTAAATGTGTCCCAGTTTATTTCCTGTTGAAGTGTATGTGAATAACATTAGCTGACAGGAAGTAAATATGGACCCAAACGGTTGCCTAGCAACGCAATTCCATTGTAATTTCATTGAAATGCACTAAAACTGAACATTTCTGACAGAGGGTTAATACAGGTATATTCAGGCAGACCGTTTGAGGAAAATAAAGGTTTTTTTGAACATTACAGCATGTAAACATGTTCTAGTAGAAACATAAAATACAAATACCTGAAAATGAAGACAATATGGGACCTTTAAAACTAGCTGCCTAGTGAGCTAAAGATGCTAATATGCTGCTTTGAGCTTACAGTTCTACAGTTGGATGATAACTCTTTGTGTGTTTGTTGACATGAAAAAACGTATTAGCCAAGCTCCAGCGTTAGCCAACTAAACCACCTTTGTTAGACACACTTGAGACCGTTTCACACTGACTACTATCACACACACTGTTGCAGCAGGTTCAATGTGCTACTTGGACAAATAGTTATCTCTTCTCACTTTCTTTTTGCTTTTCTTTGACCCCTTTATCACTTGGGTTATCTCTCCCTGCATGCCTCCCTTCTCCTCCTCAGGAGAAAAGGTCAAAAAGGGTCTCTGTCCATTTAACTTGTCTTCCTGAATCCTCTTCTTCTCCCCATTGTTTATAATCTTACATACAGTATCTGTGGAGGCAAAACACACTTTACAGATCGGCTATGCATGGTGCTATAGTGTTTAAACTGTGGATGTGATGTCAGGCGTGATGTTATACGCTAAGATGTTGCATGTGTGCAGGCTTCCCTAAACAACAATACCCCTTTAGAGATTCAGTGCCTTGTGGGAAAATACAATTAGAATGAAGAATGAATTGCTAATTGATTTATATGTAGTTTTATGATTTGTTTGGAAGGATTAGAATGACTTGATTGTGCAATGTAAGATTTGGAAAAAGATTCAAAGTGGTCCTGTGGCTTTGTCTGTCAATGGCTTTTGATCCCACTAATGCACTCTGGGTCTTTCAACCCTCGAGCACGACGCGCACACACACACACACAGTCTTTTTTCTTTCAGTGGATAAAGTAAATAAACACGGTTGTGTATAGTCAGTAGCTGCACTAAGCTTTTCTCAACCATCGTTCAACCTACATTTTGATCTCAAATTAGTAGATGAGCTTGAACCTAATCTGGTAATTCAGCGTCTGTGTGGCATCATCGTAATTTGGTATCAATATTAGTAGATAAGTATACTAAAGTAACCTCTAGTATACTAATGGTATGCTAAAATACTAACTATCATTGTCCTACATCCTGACCTGATGCCTTTTTAATAAAGCCGTCAATGTATTGAGACTTAAAAAACTAAAGCAAAGGAAGTAAAATATCTCATCCCAAGATGTTTTTCAACCCCAATTTTAAACTGGGTCTGGCTTCGGGACTTTTTAACATTCATTATTCATTCATTATTCAGTACTCATTATCAGCACGAGCTTAATTTTTTATGCTGTTGATACAGCAGTTCCCAGGATGCAGTTTAACCTGATTAACTTACTCACACTCAAAAAGCCTTGTGCCAAAATGAGGTGCCTATGGTGTCTGTGTCAAAGCCCACATCTATTGATCTGCCATAATTGTCCTCATGAACCGTTCCCACTGGTCTGGAATCTATTATGTTGTCAGATTAAATCATTGTTATCCTGTCAAGCTGAGGGCACCATTTAATTTCCTTTGCTAAATAACTGAATAATCTTTCCTCTTTGTGATATATGATCTTCCTTAACTTTCCATTGTTTTGCATACGTCGCATACACATCTGCAAACTAACCTGTTTTTCTGAAAAGCACCTGTCACATTGTCATCGATACAAAATATATGTGCTTTTCCTCTTTGAAAAAATAGCTATTTGTCACTGAGATGACTGGCGGTTTGTATGAATCTGTTTGTCTGGGGTTTTCCCAAACATCTGCCCACAAAGATATCCTCTCAAAAATCCAGACAGAGCTGTGAAATGGAAATGGCATGCTGCAGGGCTACAGCAGAAAAAATAAATCCTTGATGTTAGATGGGCTTAGACGTTGGCGGGACTGTGGGATATTGGAGTCATTTGGACAGATTTATTTTGAATCAAGCAGCGCAGTATGAACAGAGTGATAGGAAAAGTTTGCTTCTTTGCTAAAGTGGATTCCTCTCTTTGTGAAGTTAATGAACGCAAGGGAATAGGTTTTTGGCAGGTTTTGTGCTCTGGAGCTTAAAGTATTTAAAATCAAAGTTAGGACTTCCCTTGCTGGGAATTCACTCTTGTCTCTTTCTCAGGGCACTGATTCAAAAGTTTCTGTTGTGGAAATATACTAAAGTAGTCAGGAGTTCAGGGTGGCTTAATTAACGAATGATCTTTAAGATTGGTATTATTTGAGGCCTAAAATGGGCTGTTTCTGATTCTGTGTTCCCATTCAGCAGTTCTATCAAGTGAATGAGATTCATGTCAAATGTTCTCACTTTGGACCCTCAGCTGAAAATCATTGAGACACATACAATTTGTGGCAGATATCTGCTAATGCTCTTGTCTTGTACACATCCAGTTTTTGTTTGCTGATGCCATCTGTCCTGTTTGTTATCACTGTAACACAGAGCATTGCTATTTAACCTTGGCTTCATTGTGCATGGCCTTTTGAGTAAGTGAGCTAGTTCTTCATCTCCTCTACAAGGACGTTGTATGTGATTACAGCCCAAGGCTACCAAGTTTTTTATGAGAAAAATTATCCAGAGATGACTCAGTCTTTTTTTTTCGTGTTGACTGAGATGCCTTTGATAGAATTGACATTCAAACAGAGCAGCAATAGCATGATGAATGGTTTGTTATTTGTGTGGTGGACACCTAAGGAGAGCCACATCAAACACAAAGAAATGACATCCCGTCACCGCTTTGCAGCAAGGATGGCACCCCTTAATATCTGACTGCAATCTGCTTTGGTGCTCTGACAGATTGATGATAATAATAGTGATTTCAAGTTGTTTGATTGATGATGTTGTGGTCTGTTGGTCTCATACTTGCCTATGTTTGGAAGAAGAAAGCGAGCAACAGTGCAAACATCTCAGGGTTTCTTCTACCCTTGGGCAAATTCGGGCAAATTATCTTGACTTGTTTTTATCATAAAAACTATATTATTGCTGGTATTCCCCTCCTGCCTTTGTGCATTTAGTGTAAATAGGCTGGTATGAACAAAGGTGCTGGTGTTCAGTCATTGTGCAAGAGATAGCAGGTTGGTGTTTAAATAGATGCACCAACTATGAGATCATCTCAAAGCACTAAGCTGTGAGCTCGTAGTTAGACTACACATTTTCATTTTCGACTTAGCATGACACTGTGTTTCTGCAAATGAGCCGTAAACTCAGCTCATCTGGCTTCGTTGGCCAACACGGAGATTTCACTGATGAATATGTAAAGTTACTGATTTATCTGCGCAGAGTAATTTCCTGCCCAGACATTTTTTTTTCTGGTCACAGAACATGTTGCGGTGTGATTAGTCGGTGCTTGGACCATGAAATGGGGTCATTCGGTACAGACTAAGGAAGTGCGGCTGAAAGACATGGGAACTATTTAAATGTGAAATCGGGGGTCGGTCACAGTGCGTTCATGTGTTTGTCCTGACATTTCTGTGTGGTCGGAATTCATTAGAATAGATTTCTTTCCAATAATGACTTTTTCAATTTAACTTTGAGCTCGTATTTCACACTGCGGGTACAACGTGTCCATTACCCTTGGACCACGTTGTCCCTGTGATAATGCGCTGCGGTCTGAGAGATCTCAACAGTTATTTCAGTATAAAAAACCCTTGCTACTTGTATGACTAAGGAGGTTTACTTAGGACGTTGACTCATAGTCTTAGACTTCTATGTTTTTATAACAACAATGGGTAGTGAAAGTCAGCATGCTCAACATGTATGAACTAGAGACACATCAGGCTGGCTTGAAGATGTCATGAGGAATCATGGTTGAGTTTTCCTGTTGCTGAGGAAGAGTTGCAGTACATTGATAACAGATGGATTTCTGCTCCTCGACTGTTTTCTGCGGCTGTGAGGATGCTGACTTGCCACTGACAGGCCAACCACCTCACACCCTATGATTAGGGATCAGTAATGCCTGAGGGTAGGAGACAGCCTGCAAATAGCATCTGCTTCCTGCAAACAGATCCTCACATTGCCAAAACATGGGCCCAAAAGATAGCTACCAGATATGATAGCTGCTGGTTTTTGCAGCCTTTGGGTGAAGGAATAGAAATGCATCTAGATTCTACTTAGATTCTAATTCTGTGTACGCCAGAGGGAACGTATTTTATACTGACAGGATACAGAAGAGGACTCTTTCTAAATGCTAAAAATCTCTATCAGGACAATGTGTTTGTTTTTTGTGCATCCTTGTTTTGTATATTTGCACCTATTTATAAAAAGGAAAGTGGTCTAGGCCTATTGGGTATTGTAGTAACTCTTGTAAACAGTCAGAACTTTACTGTAAGGATAAAAGGGCTTGACCAGTATTGAAGCTTTTCACTTAAAAGTAGCATTCAGAATTGGCCTAAGATATACATTAAAAACAGTGGAGCATCCCTTTAAGGCATACATACAGTCGGCATTCATAGCAACGCCCAGAAAATGACACATCCGGTTTACGCTGTGGGGGAAAACAAAGCATTCGCTACCATGCCTAAAAGCTGCTGTTTAGCTTTCTGCACGTTAAATAAACTTAAAAATCTGGACCTAAATTTTTATATTTTACCCAACAGAGAGACAGAATCTGAATCCGCATATATCAAATCATAGACTAATGGCATTGAATAACATTAGCGCTGCTAGTGTCTTGAAACTGCATGGAGTTCACTCAAATATTGAAATAAGTCTATTACATCATAACATTATACGGCTTTAAGGTATTGATATTATAAAGGTGAGTAAATGTAATAGTGCCACTTACCAGGCGGTCCAACCAGATAGCAGAAAATATCTGGGAACGACACGTCAGGCCATTTAGTTGGATCATTTGTCCAGTCTTTTATAAGGTATGGACAATAATCTACTCTGATTCTGTCTAATTTCTGTATGTAACGTCCTTTGTGGAGTGAGGACAAGGACTCTATATAAGACATGGCACTTTTGTACGTACATTTATTATTTTAAAAAACACTCTTTCCTAGCATATCCAGACGGGGAAAAGGATTGTTTTTCCCCACGGCGACTCCGCCCTAGACCACGCCCCCAACTATGACACAACACTGACTGTATGTATATATACATATGTACATAGATATGTATGTACAGTATGTTTACTGGAGGTTTCACTGGGTTTTGCTTTTACTTCCCTTCCACTACTACTGTCAGCCCAGTAGATTTTCTTTGCAGAAGGCTGACTGGCAGTAGGTTTTAGATATGTTAGATCACATTACGCCACAGAGTCTGCTGACTGGTGAACCTCTGATAGAACACCTCAGAGTTGTTTGTGTGTACTAATGAATTAGACTACTTTTACAAAACAAGGCTACATAAACATCCTCCCTCTGTACCTGTCAGACACGGCAACTTCCTTACAAGTGAATGTTTGTTTTATGTTAATGGCGTCCTGGAGAGAGTGCGTGGGTGTGTGTGCACCGACGTTTTCCGCGTATGTGCTGTAAGGTTTAGGTGAATGATCTGGTTGAGCCGGTTTCGTGCTGTCAGCGCCTGTCAACCAAACAGATTTCTCAGCAGCCCTCCTCTTTGCAAATGACAGAGCGCCCCAAGGCACTTAAACTTTCATCACCTCTTTTCAGTCCGTTGCCTGCAGTATTCCCAAGAAAAACTCCCAACCTGCCCCGTCAGTTCTCACTTGATCCAGGGGCAAATTTGAGGTTTTCCTTAGACATTCATTATTTGAACCGAGCAAATCTGCTTTCTTATATGCTACATTTTTGTAGTCAAGAAGCATATAACCTCTCACCACATATTGACCTTCATGAAAAGTCAGATTGGCTAAAAATCCCCTTTGGAGTAGGCTTTAGCAGTCCTACATCAATCCTGTGCAATCATCAGCATAGTTTCAGAAACTTAAAGTAATGAGCTGTCTTGTCTTGACCTTGACGTGATTTGAACTCAGATCTTCTGATCTGGAATCAGACACTATACCATTGCAGAGAGGGTCTTGCTTTGTCCTAATCTGTCAAGTAAAAGCTGTGGATTAAAATAGCGTGAAAAGCACATTGTTTTGTCCTTTGGAAACAAAACAGGTTATCAAATGGGAGGTGTTTGGTTTCTGTATTGGCTAGGAATCAGATGAAAAATACACTGCTTTGGTTTGTGTCTGGCAGTACATTCTAGCTCAGAGGTAAACACACATCAGCACACTTGAACTCCCTCTGCTTTAAAGTGTCTGGATCAACCTAGCTCTGTTTATAGTGGGTCTGCACCTTTTCATTTTCACAAACAGACTGCATGGGACTCTGCCACAATTTCCACCCCGCCTCCACCCCTGCACTCCTACGGTGGGTTCACATAGGGAATGGAAGCACCACGCTATGTTAATCGTCACGCAAGCTGAAGCCTGGCTGTTCACATCAGAAGCGCATTTCTCCACACTGGTCAACAAGCTGCTGTTTACTATAGAGCTCTCTTTCTCTCTCTCTCTCTCTCTTTCTCTCTCTCTCTCTCTCTCTCTCTCTCTCTCTCTCTATCTCTCTCTCTGTCTGTCTGCTATTTGTGTAGTGTGTCATCTCTTTCTCTCTGTTTAGACACAACTGACAAATATGTGGAATAAGTACGTAATTTAAAACCCCTGATCACAAACTTTAAACTTTAACTTTAACAGCAGCTACAACAGGCTATTTCTAATGAATATATCGCGTACGGATTTTGAAATGTGATTGGAGGTGGGAGGGACTGGGAGGGCATCGGAGGAATTAAAACTCCGGGAGAACAGCAGGGAGAGAAGGGAGGGAAGTCAGAGGCGTTTGTGGGATGCATATTTTATCATTTATCAGCTCATTTATATCACATATAATACATAATTTACATCGTTTATAGTAGATTATCAGTGTGTTTTCTTGCCAGATTCGCTCGCGGCACGTGGAGAAAATAGACCAGACGTTGAAACTATCGTTGAAGATGGCGAGCCGGCCGTGGAGCTTTGTGTGCGTGCTGTGTGAACAGTGGAATCGAATTACATGGGCGTCGAAAGGACGCGGGTAGCGCTTCTCCGAAAATCACGGTGCTTTGCTGCGCTTCCGTTCCTGATGTGAACTTGTGGGTTACTCCAACCACCACCACCACCCGGAGATGCACATGGACCCTTAAGTGAAGGTGAAACACGGCCATTTTCACTCTCCAGTGGCTCTCCTCTCACACCAAGCCTTCAACTCTGGTGGTCCTAAAGAGAGATTGATGGGCTCTCCTCCATCACTCACTGACTTTAATGAGAACAGTCTCAGCGAAAGTACTGGGCGGAGGTGGAGGAGGGGCGATGGAGCAGCAAGGGGAGTTGTAGGCAGTCAAACAGATACAATGCCACTTACGTCACCTTGCATCTGAACCACAGCAACGTTGGCACACTGGTTGGCTGGTGGTGGGCCCCTCAGTGGCACGCCTTTTGCTTTTGTTTGTGTCGGGTCATGGCACATCATCGAGAGAAGGAGACATAAGCAAAACAAGCAGGATATATGGAATAGAGTGCAGTAACAACACTGCTGTCACCATGGAGAATGGTGCTTTAAAAGTAAAACTCAGTGTCCATGTTCATCACACTTGTATCTCTGAGCTGGTTTGAATCCACCCTGCAGGTTATGTTCAGCTCAGTGGCGCCCTGTCTCCATGCACAGCCAAAGAGAATGAGATGTATTGGGGTTGCTTTACGTTGCAGTCTTCTTTCAAGCATCAGCAGGTTCTGAAATTACCTAGAATGGATGTGCGTGTGTGTGCACATGCATGTGTGTGAAAATTTCTACTCTCCCTGGCGTAATTGTGTCCCTAATTCACTCGTCGATAAACACTGAGCTCATTAGATTTAACCTTGCAGCACAGCCTCCGGTGCTTTCTCTCAACATCTTTTTTTATTCCGTCTCAACCTCCTTCCCTTCTCTTCTCCTCCCTTTGTTGTCTTCCCCCTTTCTTTTCTTCTATCCACCTTTTACACCCTCCCTCTCGTTTCCTGTATTTTCTTTTCCCCCCTCTTTCCTGCTTCTATCTCTTCTTTTTTTCTTCTTCTCTATCTCTCTAGCGAAAATCTCTTTTTTCTTACGCCTCACAGTCAAAAAGCCCATCCATCGAGAGGTGATAAACAATCGTGCACAATGCCTTCATTACATTATATTCACACCCACCAATTGACAATCATTACCTGATTATACATTTCAAATTTAAAGTCGGGAGCAACATCAGAGAGATTTTGAAAGATATTTGGAAATAAAAGCCGAGAGCATGTTGATGGATCATGTTGAGACGTGAGAATAAAGTGGTGCAACACATTCCGAGGTTTTAACGGTTACATGTTTAGTCCATTAGCAGACAGGAGAAAGTGGAGAGAAGTGGTATAAGACTAGAAGGAGCGGTGGCATAATAGTCACAGCCTGGAGACATGACATACTCAATACTGTCCACTGTTTCCCTTCTTAAACGTAATATTTCCCAGCTGGTGCTCCTGTGGAGAGATGATGAAACCCACATGAGCACAGTATTTCTGTGCTTCACCAAAGTGAACATTTCACATGCAAACTCCCCTTTTTAGTGCACAGCTTGAATGGCACTGCTCCTCTCTTCATTTCATTAGTTGTGGGTGGGTACCCTGAAAGTTAAATATAATGTTATTATGTTTGGAAGACTCAGTTGCCATTAGAAAGGCAACATGGGGAAATCGGAAAATTACAAGGAAACACAAGGAAGACACGGTCTGTTTTCGTGGTTTGGGAGTTTACTCTTTTTGACACTTTTGACACAGTTTTGAGGGAGTTTCTTTTATAAATAGTGACTGGAATTAATATAAGGTTTTCCAAAACCTTGGATGTTAAACAGACTCTGTGACAGTGATTTATGGGTTTATATTACGCAGGTCTAAAGAGGACACTCGTCCCCTGATGTTGACAGCAAAAGCGTGTTGCTGTTCTTGCATGCAAGAGACAAATAACACCTCCAGTTTTCTGTCTGTACAGAGGGAATGGGGAATCCCTTAATCTGAATCATCTCAGACGCCATGATCTGACTTTAATCACTTAGTCACAATTACACGATTAGTCCAGAATCGTGACATTAACGCAGGAAGTCTATTTCAGTGACACTGTGCAAACAACTCACTGCACTGTCTGCACGCTCGCACGAGCAGGCTGCTGAGAAAAACGCGTGTGAGCCAGGCGTCTCAGACAGCCCTTTGGCTTTGAATGCTGTTCATGCTGCCAAGCTTCGAGACAGTGAACAGAAAAGCAGCCGAGTTGCTAAGTGGCCATGTGTGTTTCCTCCTAACGCTGCTCTTAGAGTTGACACACCATGATACAGAAGCAGATTGCATTCATTTGTAATAAAAAAAAATACTGCCAGTATTTTTCAGATTAATGACAGTTTTTCATGATTCCGAGAAAAAGATGTCACAACTCTGAGATGATTATCCCATAATCTTCTTAATGAGCACAATAAATCTTAGCAGACTTGATGATGTGTGCACGTCTGGTTGCATTTCTTCTCAAACTAAGGCTGAAGTAAAACTGTATTTAATTCAGTAGCTGTGTTATGTTGGCCCTCATCTCCACCCAGATTTATTGAGATTCATTTGTCAGAATATAACATAATTACATCAGAATTATGAGACATGCTGGGATAGCATGAATCCAATATGTCCAACCACCTGTGAATCATTCGTTGAATGTTAATCTGCATATTACATGGGGCTGTGAACATGGTGCATTTCTGTAGAACCCTCTAGCTGTAACAGTGGTAGACTATATGCTGGGCATTGTCAAGGTGCAAACATGTAAAGTAACGCAGAGAAATGGTTAAGGAGCGCATGTGCTCAGCAAACCTTTGCCATTATCATACCACTGTAGTCAGCACTATAGGAGAATAGTGAATAGTTTTGCCATTGCTTTGTGATTTGCTTTACACAATAAATGCTCAAAATAAATACACAATCATGGACTTCAAGGTAGAATACTGGCACATGAGGCAGCACATTAACCCTGGACAAAAACACCTAGGGAGACATGATTATAACTATGCCGCTATGTGGTGAAAATTCCTGGTGAAATTCCTCGATCTTAAATGAATTCATCTGGATAACGTCATGCTTTTATCCGCGTTGGCGTGACGCATCATTTGGCTGTCTCTCACATTTTAGAACAAACAAGAAACAAATCCCATTGGCACCTGGCTGCTTGTTAATGGAGGCGCTGATAGATGAGCATTTCATCAGCGCGGCAATTACAGAACTAAACGACAAAATAATAGAGACATCTCAGAAAGACAAGAAGAGGCCATGTTGTGACGGAATTGGATGAGCAGTTTCATTCAGGTGAGGCTGTTTCCAGACAGAAGACAAGAGGCTTAAAGTCCTGTTAAAACCCTGGTGTGCAGCTTTGATCTTTAAAGGCTTTGCTCCGTTGCACTCACCTTGACATGATTTGAACATACAGCCTTTTTGATCTGGAGTCAGATATGCTACCGATGCATCGCACAATCTTTTTGACGCGTGACCGCATTCTTTTTTTCTGAAATTGTTACCCCCTGTCAGTTTGACCTGATTGTATATAACAGCAGATCGTTTGTGTCATTATCTCCTCCAGTGAAGTTTTCAACACGATCTCATCCCGACTTGTCACATCCCGACTCTTTGTCAGACCCCTCGGCGTCACTTTTTCCGCGTACTAAACACATGCTTAAAGACCCCTCGGCGTCACTTTTCAGTCACAACAACAAGCAACAAAACCGCTTACTTAGGTTTATGAAAAAACGACATGGTTGGGCTTAAAATTACAACGTTTTTACTGTGCAAATGTGACTTGACGTTGTGAACATGGGGACACAACATGGGGGACGATCAGCTGATTGTAAAGTGAAAGTGAAATGTAACGCACAGGACACAAACCGCAGTCTCCTGGATGAAAGCCTTGTGTTTGTTGGACCCATCCACCTCCTCTCCCACCTGCCCTATGTGTTTCTTTCACTCTCTATTAGGGATGTCACGAGAACCGATACTTCAGTACCAATTCGATGCTAAACTTTTTAAAAAGTGACGGTACTCTTTTTATACAGTACCAAAGGTACTGTACGATGCCTGTAATGGTCATTGGTAGGGATGTGACGGTGAGGAAAATTTTCCCACCGGTTAATAAACTTGTGACAACACCGGTGTTACCGATTACACCGGACATTTTACAAGAAAAGATGACGGTCAACATGTGCAGAGTGCTGACACTGATCTTTACCGTCGGGTAGCGGTCTGTCTGGCCTCTCCGGTAGCGCTTTTGCTGTGGGGCTCCGCTGCGGGGGTCTACCTGGCGCCGCTGCTCCGTGCACACCGGCTGTGACAGCTCCATCCATTTACCACCGCGTTTACCTCATTAACGTTATGGTTCCCTTATAGCATTGGAATTAAACGTGAAATATCGCAAAATAGGTGCGTTTGCTTTTTGCTTAAACAATAAATCCTCTGCCTTCTGCTCCTACTTCTCTGAGCTGACAGACCAGATGCGTTCACGGTCAGTGTGTAGTGTCCGTCGTCTGACTATCGATTGATAACATGCTGTTGATACACCAAAATGAACAAAATGGGTCAATTCTTATTTATTACTTAAAAGCTACATGCCTCTGTTTTTTGTAATGTTCAAATGTTTTTAATAAAAGAGTGCGTGTTGAATTACATGGGATTTATTGTTGTTGATGTTTTTTTTTTACCGTAGTATTGAATTGGTATCGAGAATCGTGGAAATTCACAGGATTTGGTATTGACTACTAGATTTCTGGTATCGTGGCATCCCTACTCTCTATAATATGTCACCTCACTTTCCCTGTGTGTTTACTGTTGCTGCGTATGGGTTTACATTGTAGTTAATGTAAAGCCCGGTGGGTCTCTTACCGCCGCACAAGGCACCCTTGAGCGGCGGTATTGAACGCCGGCGGCCGTGACAAAGCATCGGTATTTGATGCCCTGGGAATGAGAACAAGTTGAAGTTTCAGGTCAACATCCATCTGCCTGTGTGTTTGTTTGCTTGTGAGGCATGAATTTGGCTGAAATCGAGGAGACAAATGGCTCTTGGCCAAATTTGAATGTTCATCCTGATCTGGGATTTTCACCTTCCTAGATGTTTTAGCTGTGAGTGTTCATGTGCTGGAGGGCAGCTCTGAAGTGCTTTATTTTCTAATTGTATTTACATGATGTGTGTAATAAAATCAAACCCAGAAGTCAAACGATAAACAAATATTAAGTGTTTATAAAAGGCCGCTTTGCATAGTTTAGAGGAGTTTACCATAGATCTTTGCTCTGAAGAGTGTATTCTTCAGCAAAGTTTTGGCAATCTGCACCCTGTTACCCTCATTGCATGTTTGGTTTAGTGCACTTATGTTCAAGAAACTATTTTTTTGTTGTTAATCTCTTCACCTGAATCTGTGTGAGGTTTGAATTTCCCTGTCGTTGTTTAAACATAATACAACTTGCAGATGTAAAATCAGACATAACCCCGTTGTGTTGCAAGGTGATGCACTGCACGTACTCTCTTTTCCTTTCTTGCTATCTACTCCGTCCATCTGAATGATCAAACACATTATTCCAAGAAATGACTTTCTCACTTTTAAAGAAGATACTCCAGCTCTGTCTATGATTCATGTGCTTGCTTTCCTCCATTGACGAGACAGGTTTGGCTGTTTTAAATGTCTGCGTAAGAGGTCATGATTGTCCTGGTAATTACAGTTCTCTGTTATGTGGAGCACCAGGCTTAGCTGATGTAGAAAAGCTTCTCATATTACATAATGTGGTCTGCTCAGAGGAAAACAAGGCTACTGAAGTGGGCCACTGCTGTACAATATATACAGTATATATATATATGCACATATATATATGCACATATATATATAAATATATATATATAAATATATATATAATTAAGACCACTGATAGGTGAAGTGAATAACATTGATTATCTCGTTACCACGGCACCTGGCAGTGGGGGGGATATATTAGACAGCAAGTGAACATTTTGAACTTTGTGTTGGAAGCAGAAAAAATGGGCAAGCATAAGGATGTGAGCGACTTTGACGAGGGCCAAATAGTGCTGGCTAGACGCCTAGGTCAGAGCATCTCCAGAACTGCAGCTCTTGTGGGATGTTCCGGTCTACAGTGGTCAGGACCGACCAAAAGTGGACCGAGGAAGGAAAACCGGTGAACCGGCGACAGGGTCAGACCAGAGGCTTATTGATGCACGTGGGGAGTGAAGGCTGGCCCATTTGTCTGATCCAATAGAAGAGCTACTGGAGCTCAAACTGCTGAAAAACGTTAATGCTGGTTCCGATAGAAAGGTGTCAGAACACACAGTGAGGAGCAGTTTGTTACGTACGGGGCTGAGTAGCCGCAGACCGGTCAGGGTGCCCATGCTGTCCTAATGTTATGGATGATCGGTGTATATATATA
>CAKAOH010033361.1:0-16139 GCA_916701665.1 Sebastiscus tertius | reverse complement strand
TTTAATTGTATTTAGTGTGACTATTCCTATGTCTGTAACCTGCTAAGTCTATTCATCTAGGCAAAAAATAATGAAAAAAAGCTATATAATGTATCTTTAAACAGTAAATTAACTGTAAAATACTGTGAAATTAATAAAAAAAAAAAATTCAAACTGTATTTTTCATTAACAGTACAAAGCTGTAAATTTCAGCGACAGTATAATAATTTGAATTTTACAGTAACATAAAGGCAACCCTGCTGCCAGTTCTTTACTGTTATTTTACTGGGACATTCTTAACAGTGTACAGTTGACTCAAACTCTGTAACTTTAGTTGACAACTACAGTTAATGTTTTGTTTGATCTGTGGCTCTAGCAGGTTTTTCTGTGTGCGTCCTCGATGGAGAAAGCATGTGACTGCGCGTTCTCGTAATATTATGACTTTTTTCTCGTAAAGTTGTAACTTTTTTCTTGTAAAGTTACAACTTTATTCTCGTAACATTACGACTTTTTTCTCGTAATATTACGACTTTTTTCTCGTAATATTATGACTTTTTTTCTCGTAAAGATATGACTTTTTTCTCGTAAAGTTACGACTTTATCCTCATAACATTCCGACTTTTTTTCTTGTAATATTACGACTTTATTCTCGAAATCTCAGATGTTTTTTCCCTCAATGTGGCCCGAATACTCTGTAGCACAATTGCACTTGGGCCCTCACTGCATTAGACTTATATACTATATACTTAGACTATAAACTGTGTTACCTTCATCACAATGCTCAAATGTTTTGCAGCTCCAGACAGATTTTTGATGTCTCTTTTGATAGTAAAAGTTGCTGGTTGTTGACCTCTGCTCTAGCAGGTTTTTTCTGTGCGCGTCCTCGCTGGAGAAGGCATGTGACTGCGCGTCCCCGCAGAGCCAGTGGGCGGAGCCTGTGAACGGCTCCACATTATTGTCTCCGCTAGTAACCAACGTCTCTCAGCTCCAGCGTGGCACCGTCTCTCTGGAGAAGAAGAGCACACCACCCGAGGGGATGTTTTATCCGCTAAAACCTGCACTTCTTTGACCTAATACACACAGTGAAAACTAAACAAGCGCTTGAGGATTTACCGGACTCATTATCAGTGAATAATCTCGGTATTATTGGTTGATTTCATCGACGGGAGCTCCGGATATCCAGCTTGATACCGATAGAGACTCTACTCAGGTCCTCGTCCTGACATGGACACAGCAGGAACTGTACCAGAGAAGAAAAGGTAATGCTAATGCTACTCAGCAGGCTGTGTTGTTGTTGTTGTTGTTGTTAAAACAGCTGGATTTAATAACAACTTCTCTCTGTAATTGTGTGTTTTAAAGGCTGCTCTAGGTGTGACATTATGTGAAGGTTAACTGCTAGTTTATCGTGTTTTGTTCGACGTTTGTAACGACGCTACTATCGTTAGCATGATGCTAACATAGCTCGCTAACGTTAGCTGTCATAGAACTAGAGCTGTTGACGTTAAACTGTTTACATAACCTCACAAAGATAACTCAAATGAAGGTAATCAACATATTTTTCTGTTTTGTTTTGATAAAATCTGCTTTGAATTACTACATTTTTGTTTTTGGGACCCTTTTTAGAGGCATTATTGGTGTTATTTACATCTATTCTGAATGTGACACATAGCTAACTATACTATATATCCAGTATGGAAAGTTGTCAAAAGTTGCATTTAAAACTACTTTAAACTTGTTTTCACGATGAGGTTTACTTCATAGGGCAAAGTGCAAACATATCTTGTTTGTGGCTACTGAAGTCTGTTTGTTACAGAAGGCAATTTGACAGTCAATCATCATTTGGAGGTTTATCTACCAAAATACTATCTTGACTTTCCCTCTGGGTCAATAAAGTTTCTATCTATCTATCTATCTATCTATCTATCTATCTAAAAAAAGAAGTGGAAGTGTTAACTGTGATTGTTTTAATTTTGATAGAATCTGCTTTGAATTACTACGTTTTCGTTTTTGGGACCTCTTTTTGGGCAACATTGGGGTTATTTACATCAGTTGTGAATGTGACACATAGCTAACTATACTATATATCCAGTAAGTTACCTCACAGGTGGTGTAACTGTACTATATATCCAGTAAGTTACCTCACAGGTGGTGTAACTGTACTATATATCCAGTAAGTTACATCCCAGGTGGTGTAAATGTACTATATATCCAGTAAGTTACATCCCAGGTGGTGTAACTATACTATATATCCAGTAAGTTACATCGCAGGTGGTGTAACTATACTATATATCCAGTAAGTTACATCCCAGGTGGTGTAACTATACTATATATCCAGTAAGTTACATCCCAGGTGGTGTAACTATACTATATATCCAGTAAGTTACATCACAGGTGGTGTAAATTACTGTTTGTCTGTGATGTGCAGGCCTTCATAGTGTTCAGTGAAAAAGCTGCCAGCAGCTCATGTGAGCAGTGCAGGAGAGTGGTGTGAGGTTTCTGATGAAATATTTAGGGTTTAGTGAAGTTGTCTTTAGCTTGAATTTCTCTTGTACTTCTCTGGAGTGGACTTTGCTGGACTTTGTTTGTAGTAAAGTTTGATTAGAGAGGTAATCATGATTTATATAGCTTGTTAAACTTGCCTGGAAAGTTGTCAAAAGTTGCATTTAAAACTACTTTCAGTTCCACAAAACTTGTTTTGTGGAACTGAGTATGCAAAGTGCAAACATATCTTGTTAGTGGCTACTAAAGTCTGTTGGTTACAGAAGGCATTTTGACAATTTATCATCATTTTGAAGGTTTATCTACTAAAAAAAGAAGGACAACAGCTGGTTTCTTCACCTGGCCAAATTCAATAGACAACAAGTCAAATAAGGGTTGCAGCTGAAAATTGTTTCCATAATGAATTAGTCTTTGATTCTTTGATTTGATTCATCACAAATATAGTAGATGTTTATTGTTTGACTGATTTAGTGATTTGATTTTTATTTGACTAGTTATCATGGAGTAAAAGCTTGGAAGATCCTACATTTAGTGTAATGTGTAGTTGACCTTCATGGTGTTTCTTGACATGCTACAGTGAAAACACAGTAATTAGTATTGACTGTAGAATAGGATGATTAACCCGTGCATGTCCAGACTAGGGATGCACTGATAACGATACCGGATCGGATATCGGGCCGACACTGACTCAAATAGCTGGATCGGATATTGGTGACAATAGGGTCGATCCAATAAATTCAATTTTATGTTTATATACTATATATATATTATATACTGGAATTTGAATTCCTGTTGAAGTTTTGACCAATTTGTTGCTGGGTTAAAAAGGTTTACACTTGAATTGTAATTCCTTCTAATTTTGAAGATTTGTTTACCAAGTTGCTGGTGCAAGATTTATATGATTTATTATTTTAATAATAAAGAACAATTAAATAGATTTATATCTATGTATTTATTTGTTACATTTTGTTTTGCAAAGTTAGGAAAGCGTTTTTTAAGTCAAGCCAGGTGTTGTCTTACACTTAAAAGAATGAACCCAGACCAGTTACTTCCACACAGTGAAGCATACAGATTATTAATTAGACACTGGTATCGGATTGGTATTCGGTATTGGCCGATACTCAAAACCCAGGTATCACTATCGGTATCAGGACTGAAAAAGTCGGATCGGTGCATCCCTATCACAAATATAATAGATGTTTATTGTTTGGCTAATTGATTGATTTGAATTTTATTGACTAGTTATCATTGCTTGGCATAGTCTACATTTAGTATAATGTTTTGACCTTCATGGTGTTTCTTGACATGCTACAGTGAAAACACAGTAATTAGTATGGACTGTAGAATAGGATAATTAACCTGTGCAAGCCCAGACTCTGCATCCAGCAGATGGGGGGTGAAATAGCAGTAATGAAATTCTTCCACAGAGGACAACAGTAGAAAGCTTCACTTTGTAAATAAAGTCAATTAAATCCTGATGTAAAAGAGTGTTGTTGTCTTTTTATGAAAAATTTGCATAGAAGAGGATGCACTTTGCACCAAGGTTTTCCGGTACAATTTCTGAACTGATTGGCATGGTGAAATTAATATAAAATGGAATTGAAAGGCCTCCCAAAACGTACCTTGTGTTTTAACAGTTAGTATTAACCCAACGTGGGTGCTACTTGTTCCATAGTAGTGTTTCATCCTACATGCTGAAATCCCACTGAGCTGTTGTTAAGATCTTTTTATGGCTGTTGGTGTTGTGCACTTGTGCCAAAATGGTTGAGTGGCATATGATGAAATGTCTGACTTGTAGACTGACTAGTTAAATATTTGCCCTGTGTTTATAGTCCTTTGTGGGGATGTGTTGTAGTTGTAGACTGCATTCAATTGCCCCATGTGCTTTACTCATTCTCTGCCAATTTGAAATGTGTCACTTTGTATGGCTTAGATAAAGGTTAAACATCCTGTTTAGTTTCATTACATATGTGTCAATTCTTCCTTGTTATCTCAGAAGAAATCAAGATTTGTGGTCTTGTTTGATGCAGTTTTGTCCGGTATCTGTGAGAAACCTTGGTGGTATAATTTCTGTCTCATCTCTTAATCACCAGGGCTTGACGTCAATAGGAGTGGCCAAATGTGGGTAGCGATTTGCAGGTTGCCCTGCTGTTCAAGTACAGTTGACACTTGTGTGCAGGCTAGTTAGAACTTGAAAAGGAATTGGTCTTACTTGCAGGTACAGGGCATGTCATCTATTGTTAGTGTGTGCACATTTTTTCTTTTTTATGTTTTGTTACATAAATAAAGAAAACATGCTCTGAAGGCTTTTCTTAATCAGACTGCTAAATCTCTGCTTTCTGTGTCATTAGCTGGTCAAGTTAGCATGTTACTGTGTTTAAAAAAAAATGCAGAGAGGGTTTTGCCAGTGAGGTATATAAAGGAAACCAAGCAGTTTAATCTTCCTAAAGGAGCACTGATTGATTGTGCAGGAAACTTTTTCTTCACTGGAGGGTAAAATCTCATATCAGAAAGCATTTGCGAGAGTTTCGTTGTGCAGTAAGTTGTCAAATCCCACTTTTATCTGTGTAATGATGCCTCTTTTTTTGCTTTCTTCATTAACAAATAGGCCACTGTCAAAATGGCTTTGACAGAGCGTTTCATAGAATGCAAGGAAGGAAGTATGAAAACAATATAGAGCTATAGTTGTCGCGCCAGCTGATTTTACCGCAGAGATGTGTTTCCATACTTTACTGTATGTGTAGTGTTTACCACTTTGGATTTAACATGTGAGAGTGCAGGTCGTATCCACGTGGACCCTCCGCTGTTTTCTACTTTTTCGTTTCGGCTCGCTAAGGCCGACTGAGGTTTGTTTTGGTGACGAATACGAAACGGATATGACGTCACATTACTCATATACTCAAATGAAGCAAATATATTGATGCCAGCATTAAAAAATCAATTTCAAAATCGTAAAAAAAAATCACGACACAGGTGACTCGATTTTTTTTTTTTTTTTTTTTTTTTTCCCACCCCTAGTTTACATTGTAGTTAATCGAACGCCCGGTGCATCTCATACCGGCGCTAAAGGGTGCTGTGTGCAGCGGTACCAAATGCTGACGGCCAAGACTAAGCCTCTGTATTTAACAGGCTGGCACTTACTATCTTTAATCATTATTAATGAGTGGAACTAGCTCAGGTGGTAACATTTGACCAAAGTTTTACATAATGAAAAGTAAGCATATGGAAAGAAAAATTGCAGCTTTCACGAAGAAAATTAAAATGTGATATATTAATACAGCCTGCACAAATTCAGTTTACAGTCAGCGTTTCCCGCTGTTGTTTATCTGAATGAATGATTATTTATTGAGTAGCTGAACTCAAGGAAATATCTTCCACCATCACCGTCACTGAACCACTAACTCTATTTTTCCACTTCCAAAATAGGGTGTAATACTGATTTTATCATCCACTGCAGTATTCAAAGCCTGTTGGTAATACACTAATAGCATCATACTCAGGAATGTAAGGGAAACCTCTACTATGCTGCTTCCAAAAATATCACTTCATGTATTAATATCATGCCAAGGTCATTTGCCAAGGGTCATTTGTCTGTAAAAAGGTTGATTTCCTGTGTTGCTTTGCTTTTATTTCCATATTGGGTAGAGGTTTCAGTTGTGGCGTTTCCCCTGAACTCTATTATATAATAGATAAGACAGTGTTTACTGTCACATTACACAGGACTGACAGATAGTGAGAACATTTCTCTTGCAAAATAGGTCAGCCCCTAGTAACAAAATAAACAGGCATCTCTGGTAGCATTGGCAAGCTGATTCTTTATTATACACTGGTTTGTTTTCCCATTAATCTCCAATCCACTTGTTCAGACCGTTAACAACTCTAATACATTTCGTTTACATAATACCACTCATTCTTATCAGAAAACAAAACAAGTCTAATTAAAGGTAGTGAAACTGGAAATGTGATTGTGTACGCAGTGAGGCATATCAAGCATGCATGGCCATGTGCATTAACAGTGTTATGTAACGGTGGCCTCTCTGCTCGCCTTTGTTTTATCATCAAGGGAACGGTTTTGTTTTCATTCCATGTTTCATGTACGAGTTTTCTTCTCCCCCTTTTGTAAGTTTGAAAACAGTACTTTTTATTTTAATTATGTCTCACAGTACTTAATAGGACACAAAAGTAAGTGTTTATTAGACACTTGTGTCACGGCTGTTTTATTTAAAATTGGATACTGTGAAAAGAGGTTATGCTTTCAACACAATCCGCTTTCTTTTGCAAGTTTAGATAAGCTTAACTTGCTTTACTTACTGAAACCTTCTGGTATTGTAGAAATACATAGTGGCTCAGACACTGTACAGTTTGTCATGTTGAATGTAGGCTTAAGTCATGGGGACACGTTAAATAAACACTTGCGTCGTTGCCACAAATAATCAAGTTGGTCCTCCATTTCTGAGGTCCGTCTTGCTCCTACTTTATGCTTCGTGTTTTGCATTAGCCCATGCATTAGCTCATGCATTAGCTGCGGCCACAATGACGGCGGTGGTTGTCCTTCCGCTTCAGTCAGCTTGGTTCACGATTGGCTATCTTTCTCTCCCACGTGACTGCGTCTTCGGCTGTCCTCCGGGTTCCCCACACACAACTAGAGATCTGATTGTAAATATTGAATAGGTTTAATATTTACGATTGAGATCGGTGCGGCCAGGATGGACTTCCGAGCAGATCGGGGGATGTAAAAAACACTCTTAACATACCTCACACTACAGAAATATCTGGAAAGATAATCTTTAGAACCATCACAAAATCTGGGCTTTGCTGATGATTGTCGGGAGGGGGGGATACGGGCCTAAAATCGTCTCGATTCTCGTGTAGAGTGTACCCAACATTATTGAATGTCCCCCTCTGTGTTGTACCTCGGCCCTGTATTCAGTGGAGGTGTATTGCAATGGAATATTACAGCTGAACTTCATTTGAATAGGATTTGCATGAAGGCAGCATGTGATACTACGGGATGCAGCCACCACAGAGGAAAACAATTTGTGTTCAGGCTTGTACTAATCAATCATCTAGCCTCCAGTGGTACCACAGTTTATAACAATGTGTGGAGTTTAACTGTCATTACATCATCAGAAGCTTAGCCAGTAGCGTAGCAAAAGGACTTTCCCAGTGTTCCCTGTCTGTGTGCAATGGCTTGTTGATCATTTGTGATAATTTCACCCTGTGATGATAAATTAACTATTTACATGCATGTAGATTAGAGGTGATTGTTACAGAAGGAGCCAAAAGTCAGACTTGAAAGAAAGGAAATGTGTTGATACAATACAGAAGTGGTTGCATAACTCTGCGATCAGCTTTCATGATGACTGGATAGGTTCTAGCTAATGTCTCATGGGGTTGACAGGAGATACTGTAAATATTTGTCAATAGTATTGGCAAATGTGCAAACATGTGGATGAATGTATACAGTTGTAGCTGTAATTGCAGTCTGGGTTGAAACATGTTTATATTACAGAACACATAAACATCTTTGAGAGGAGGAGGAGGATGATGGTATACGCACCACCAAGACCCTCAGTTACACATAATTTGTACGCAGGCATTTGTCATCAAATGGGGATTAGATAAGCAGGGGGATGTCCAGTAGAGTTGAAGTTGTGCCATGATCCAACATGGGTTGGATGGGTTGGATTTTTGTATTTGTTTTTTTGAAGATTTTTGTTTAAATCCCTAGGTTTGAAAGTGGTTTCTATTTTATTTGTTGTTTGTTTTCTGCACAGTTTGAACACCCACCCCCTATCCTCATGTATTTACACACTCGCAGATGTTTTGCTCAGGCTCGCTTGGGTCAGTTTCAGGGTTGGAGCTGCCTAGGAGACAAAGGTCACGCTCAGACTTTTTACCCAGAGGAGTTATTTTGTAATCTGTATTAGGTGGAAAATAGGGCTGAGCAATATTACGATATATATCCTCAAAATTATATAAAAATGTCTATCGTATATATTTTTCTACATCGTTTCTATCGCGATATAGGCTAGACTTATATTTATTTTTTTATTTTTTTTATAATTTCACTTAAAACTTTTAGTTCTTACAATGAGAAAATACTCAGTAATTTTCATTTGTCAAGTATATAAGTCACACAGGAGTATATAAAAATAGTAGAGATGGCTCGATACCACTTTTTAATGTCTTTTTTTTAAATCCGATACCGATACCAATCCAATACCGTCTTTTTCCCTCTCTTAAACAACTAAGTTTAATAGATTTGCTAACTTTAGTTAATTTGCAGATTCAGGTTATTAATACAAAATAATAATGAACTAATAAATGATGATGTATTATTATAGATTAAACTACCCATCAGTATACTGTATAAAGTAATTAAAATGACCTCCACATTAACCAGCTACAACATTAAAGTGATGAACACTTTATACATCAATAATTAGAATATAATATATATTATTCTGCATAATGAGTACTTTTACTTTTGGTACTTGGATGCAAATACTTATGTACTTTTACTTGAGTACCCTAATATTTTGAATGCAGGACTTTTGCTTGTCACTAATATTTTACACTGAAGTATTACTACTTTTACTTAAGTAGAGATCTGAGTTTTTCTTCCAACTCTGTATGTTAATACTAGTTTATTGAAATATTAAAAGGGTTTCCTTTCACTCACATGCACACAGTTATCAGATACAGTTAATGCAGTGGAGTGTGTGCACTTGTTTACCTCTCAATCATCTGCTGCTGCCTGTCTCTTCTCACGTTCGCACACGGAGGTTTTGCCTCTAGTAACATGAGTTGTTTACTGTTTTTAGTTTGTTTTGGAGTGACACCATAACGTAATGTTATGCAATGAGGAGTTTATAAAATCATGAAGAAGACAAAATGTCCTGCCATTTCTCCACTCCTCTTCCCGCTGTAAGTCACTCAGCGTCAGACTCCTGCACATAGAATTGCATATGTAATGGAAATGGATCGGATTATACTTTTTCTCTCTAGTCATTTAAATGGAGTTTATCGGATTTGCGTATCCCTAAAAAATAGGCTTTACCATGTGCTATTATTTCATATAAACTGTTTATTTATTGAATTACCAGAAAATATGCTATATAGTGATATATATCGTTATCGAGATATGAAGTGACCTATACCTTGATAGAAGATTTTGGCCATATCGCCCGGCCCTTATGGAAAGTATTGGACACTACCCTTCACTACCTTATGAAAAATCTGGCTGCAACCAGCCAGATGATTTGATATGCTGAAGGCTGATTTTAGTCATCTGGTCCATTTTCAAGAGAGCCTTAAGTAACAACATGGCCTTGGTCAATGCTGTAAGTACATAACAGATCAATTTCAATTAGGTGTACATTTCAAAGCCAAGGGCTGTTGAACTGCCATCTATTTTGTTGTGGCGCTGCCTCAGTGTCATCTAAATGCATTTGAGTTTGTGGTTGTGAGAGGATAATGGCATAAAGTCAGCAGCAGTCAGGTTGACTCTTGCTATTATGTTACAGATTTAGCCAGTCTATTTATGTTGGTGGTCATGAGAGCTTTCCACATGCTCACCAATACAAATAAAAATTCAAAAGAGTGCTTAGCTTAAAAGCCAAGGTGTTTCCACTGTGAGAAATCAATAAGTGAATAATTTAATAGCGACTTGCACAAGTTATTTTGTCCTCAAAAGTCTGCTGTTCTTTGTCCTTTTTAAAATACTGCCAGATCTCAAGATGTTTACAGTGTAGTGAGAGTCCATTAGTCAGACCTTGGATAACTGCCTGGATAAATGCTTGATCTAATATGGGGCTAGTACGAGCAGTAAGCAGTTGTGAGGCATGCTAACGTAAGAACTAATAGAAAATATGACAGTTTGTTTGTCCTGGTAGTTGAAGGTGTCACTCACGCTGTGATTGTGTGTGATCTCTGTGTTAGTACCAGTATTATCATTCTCCTCCTTGTAGAGCCGCTCAGCCAGACTCGTAAATGTCAGGGTGATTGGTGTTGCACTGTAGCTTGGCTGTGCAGTGTGCACCAGACAGGAGAGGCCATGCCCGGCTTCCCATCCAATCACTCTGAGGGGGCGGACTCCATTTCTTTTGGTCGGCAGCCAATAAAACGGCTGCAGATAGCCATGTATGTAAATGAGTCTGACGGGGGTCCAGACGACAGCTTGGCTGTGAGCTGGCTTGTTGCGGACTCCAGCTGCTGCATCCTCCCCAGTGACAGGCCAGTGGCTGATCACTACTCTGTAAACACACTCTCAGTCAGGACAGGGAGGGGGATGTCAGCTCTTGTAGTGTGCATAGAGGGATCAAAACCAGTTTGTGTCCAAGCTGTGGCTGACCCACCACCTGTCCCCCGCAGGGTGAGCTCGGAGCGGAGGAAGGAGAAGTCAAGGGATGCAGCGCGAAGCCGGCGTGGGAAGGAGTCGGAGGTGTTCTACGAGCTGGCACAGCAGCTGCCCCTGCCCCACAGCGTCAGCTCCAGCCTGGACAAGGCCTCCATAATGAGGCTCATCATCAGCTACCTGCGCATGAGGAAACTGCTCAGCACTGGTCGGTATCTGTAGTTGTACCTGTCAGTAGGCAATTTATCTTGAGGCACAATTTGTATTTTTTTAAAATTTTAATTCTGGTCTCTTAAATTGTGCAGCAATTACCATTATTACCTTAGAGGAAGCTTGAGAATGGATTGTTTTGACATCCTAAATGGAGTGAAAGAAAAAGTGAGCACAGTTTTAGATGCAGAGGAAAACCAAAGCAAACCCACATAGATGGTTAAACACTGAGTCAGCTGCTTTAAGAAATCGACTCAGACATACATATTGCAGATATACCTGTTGGTAGTGTGTTTTCTGTGTGTTGCAGTATCCTGCCCTGAAAACATGTTCTTTTGACAATATAGACTTTTCATGTCAATTTATTCCTCTTGTTTTTTCTTTTCTTTCCCTACCAATCTTTATCTCTCTCATCTCCTCTCCTCTGTTATCTCTTCCAGATGAGCCAACGGCAGAGGAGGAGACAGAGCTCGATACACAGCTAAACAGCTCCTACCTAAAAGCTTTGGAGGGCTTTCTCGTTGTGCTGTCTGAGGACGGAGATATGATCTATCTCTCCGAGAATGTCAACAAGTGCCTCGGGCTGGCGCAGGTTGGTGTGATTTGACTTGCTGTGTGTCAACGTTATACCGTAGAGGAAAGAGAATTAGGTTGATGGGAAACGGAGTCAGAAGCAGAAACAAAACCTGCACCCTCGCATTTTAAATCCACTAAACACTACACATACAGTAAAGTATGGAAACACTTTGGGTTTCACACATTACCAGGAAAAGCAGAATTAGACATCATGGCTAAAGCTGCATGCTAGCTCTGTCATGGACGGAAAACGTTATCGTATTGCGGTAAGGTGCGGTCAAGCCAGCTGTCACTCTCATCTCCGTGGTCAAATCAGCCGACGCTACAACTATAGAGCACCCATATACTGACATTTATGTTAAATGCATTCAAACGGCCCTGATGGAGCTGACCATAGATGTATAAAGAGAACGGAGCTGACGGGAGAGCTAGCGACACACTTGGCAAAGTAAGCGGAAGTTTACACGTGTGATTACATCTAGTTTTCAAAATAAGGTGTTAACAAAGGGAACTGTATATACAAAATACATATATGGAAATACAATTGATTGGATTATATTCACCAGAAGTATAAAACATTACATGTCCTTCATAAATTAAATAGAAAATACCACTGAAATGTGAGTGAAATATCTTTATTCTTTGATTTTTGGGTTGCTGCCTGACGAAGAGATATATTTGACTTCAGGACATCTCTGACTACATACATGCTGAAAATCGAACATTTTTACTGTATTAATTTAGATATTTTCTAAAGTAAAAGTCCCTAGAAGCGTATGATTCAACTTTTTCCCATGGTCTAGTGTTAAAAAAAGTTAACAAAAATGGCAATAAATCGTAATATCGAATCGCAATCGTAATACATATCGAATTGGCACCCAAGTATCGTGATAGTATTGAATCAGGAGATAGGTGTATTGCCCCTGCCCTAATGTCCACCATGAACAACTATAAACTGCTGCTACATGTTCATGTACGTGATTAAAGGACTTACACTCCTGTTCTCCCTCTTTCTGCTGCAGTTTGACCTGACTGGCCACAGTGTGTTTGACTTCATACATCCGTGTGACCAGGAAGAGCTGAGGGAGATGCTGGTCTACAAAGCAGGTGAGGGACAACAATAGTGAGCAGTGTCACATTAGAGGACCTCACTGATGGACAGAACCGGGCGCACTCAAGCACTCCAATCAGCAAGGAATCCAATTCACTCTGTGTTGGCACATTCAGACCAGGAGGCTGTCAGAACAAGTTATTATTTTCCCACTTCAGTCCAGAGGTCAAAGTGATAGAGTTGGCTATCGTTGGACTTAAGTGAACTTTCACTCAGCATTACTGGAACAGTACGCTATATCACTGGCACACGTCCAATTTGCTTTGTGTCAGTGGATTAAGATTGTTTGCTTTTTTTTTTTTTTTAGATATAATTTCCAGTAAGTTCAATCAGTAGAACTTCCTCAGTAGAACTTTTAAGTGAAATGAATTAGGCTAAAACGTCCCAGTTGTTCCCTCTGAAATGTGCTTCATTACCCTAATTTGTTATCAATGCTTGCCATGCATTTAAGCCTGCATTTGCCTTTTCTGCTTGGCAATTTACTACTACTGATATCATCTCAGCTACAACGGCCGGTAGCTCCACTTCCTTTGTTTCACTTGCTGTTGCTGAATTTACAGCTTAATATCCCCTCAGAATGCAAATGACAACTGTTGGCAGTCGGCAACATTTTATGGTTTATTTTAAAACAATGAAATAAAAAAAATTAAATGGAGACAGTCAACATCTCTTCCTGTTTGTGTGATTTCAGGCTCCAAAAAGGCAAAGGAACCAAACACAGAGCGCAGCCTCTTCCTCCGAATGAAATGCACTCTCACCAGCAGGGGCCGCACCGTCAATGTCAAATCAGCTACATGGAAGGTAGGCTCTAGTGAGGAAATGCCCTCAAAAACAGTACCATAAGTTAATTAATAATTATTACCGTTGTCATTTTATCATGTGCAAGTGTCAACACTAGGGATGTTAGTGTGGTCAATCAAATTTCAGGAAACATTTTAATTGAAAATATATTATCCTTTTAATTATTCTATTACTATTTAAAAGATGACAGAAATGTCTCTCTTCAGGGTTGTAGGACATGTCAAAACATGAGACTGTGTAATGACAGTTATTGTGTCTAATGCCACTCCCCACTCTCAGCCTGTAAGATGGCAAGCAAGCAACTAAATACATTAAATAATTTTAGTATAAAAGTATTCAAAAATGAGCTGATGTTGAAGTTATATCAGAATAACGTTGGTTATAACGTAGTTAGAAAACTTTGGAGTTTAAATGCACAAACTAGAAAGATACAGACTGCATTATAGCGGATGTCAACATCAACAGTAATTCAATGAGCTAATGTATAAAGGAAATGGACCATCATGCTAGTCTTAATGCAAATTAAACCATCAGTGTCTCTGATTGATATATATAGACCGTTTCACTGCCATTCTGTCTGCATTAACAAACATTACAACAGGAAATACAAAGGGGCCCAGCTAGACAAGATCTATACATATAGGAAACCTGCATTAGATGTAGCCATTACTTGAATAGGTTATGAACTTAAATGAAAAGGAGTTGAGTAAGCGCGAGAACTCAAGTAATTAACCAACTAAATATAATGCACTTAAAACATCTTATGTATTTAAAGATCATTTATTTGTAAAGCACTTAATCACAAGTTAATCTCAAAGTACCCTTCAAATGTCTTTTACATGTCACATTTCCTCTTACACAAAGTATGTTGTGGCTCTCTAGGTGCTCCACTGCTCAGGTCATGTCCGTGTATATGACGGCCACACTGAGGAGACTTCCAGCGGGCACAAGGAGCCCCCCGTCCCCTACCTGGTTTTGATCTGTGACCCCATCCAACACCCCTCCAACATTGAAGTCCCTCTGGACACCAAGACCTTTCTCAGCCGCCACACAATGGACATGAAGTTCACGTATTGTGACGAGAGGTGAGTTTGACATGGATCATTCAGCTACTTAAGCCACCTGTGTAGTACTTGTTATTGGCTATTACTACCAAAGCTCTCACTGGTATAGTCATACAGAGCCACCTAGTGTTCACTGTAGATACTACAGAAGACTTGTCTGCATGTCAGTGGAGGAATTCATCTTTTTTTTTGCTTGTTCAGGATCACTGAGCTCATGGGTTATGATCCAGAGGACCTGTTGAATCGTTCTGTGTACGAGTACTATCATGCTCTGGACTCAGACCATCTTACCAAGACTCACCACAACTGTAAGCATGAACAACAAGAGTGCATTGATTCCAGCTGTGTTATTTTTGCCAAATTCTTTACTAAATGTCTGAATCCATCTTTTCTCATTTTCTCTTTTATTTCTCTTTGCTCCTAGTGTTTGCAAAGGGCCAGGTCAGCACAGGACAGTACCGGATGTTAGCCAAGAAAGGAGGCTTCGTGTGGGTGGAAACACAAGCCACTGTCATCTACAACAACAAGAACTCCCAGCCACAGTGTGTTGTCTGTGTCAACTTTGTGCTCAGGTACTATAAAGGCTCTTGGAGAGATTGTAATGTATTAAATAGCCAGTTTTCTTATGTCTTTTTCTAAAGTGAAGTGAGGTAGCTGAAGAATTGGCTTGTACAAAAAAGCTAGATTACACACGCAGTGTTTTTGTGGTTATTCTCAGAGCCATTGCAAAAGTACTTACCGCTGCATAACTCTGTTACAGTGGCATCCAGGAGGAGAAACTGATCTTGTCTCTGGAGCAGATTGAGGATGTGACGCCAGTGAAGGAGGAGAAGCAGGAGGAAGAAAAGGTTGTGGTTGAGAGCAGCCAGTCGAAAGACGAGGAGAAAGGCCCAGAGCTGGATGTGATCAAACTGTTCACTCAGGCGGTAGAGGCCCAGCCTCTGGTTAGTCTGTATGACCAGCTGAAGGAAGAGCCAGAGGCCCTCACCCTGCTGGCCCCGGCCGCTGGAGACGCAATCATCTCCCTGGACTTCAGCTGCCCTGGTTCGTAGTCTCATATATACACACTTAGAAGTTTATGAACTTATAGTTTATGTCCTGTGTGATTGAACCCATTCTAACCTCCCACCTCTGTCTTCTGGTACAGATTCAGAGATCCAGCCTCTATACAATGATGTGATGCTTCCCTCCACCAGTGACAAGCTGGCTCTGCCTCTGCCCCCTCTGCCGCCCAGCGAGCCTCTCCATGTCGCCACCAACAGCTCTAAGGATGCCAAAGCTGAGAGCCCGTCCACCACATCGCCCAGCCACAGCTCCTCAGAGGTCAGTCAGTTATTGTCATTTTCAGAGGTGTTCATCAAGACGATTTGATGCACATCTCGATACATTGTCTGCGATACGATACAGTTCGATATAGCACTACTGTCATACAATCTGATTTGGCTCTGATCCAGTTTAACTTAATTCATAGTATTCTCATGACGTGTCATATATTTCCTATACTAATATGGCTCACTGTGGCTCATTGGCCATGGTTGTA
>CAKAOH010033360.1:0-53450 GCA_916701665.1 Sebastiscus tertius | reverse complement strand
CTGTGTAATGCATTGGTCTCTCACCTTAGCTGAGGTTTCAAACCAGCCCAGAAAGCCAGTCTCTTTGCAGAAATTGTCCATTAGGGCCGTATTGTTGGAGCTGTCTTTCTTCTGGTCGCATTTATTGGCGAGCAGCACTGAGGGGATGGGGTTGCCATTAGCCAGCTTGACCTTGCTGTCCAAGTCATGCTTCCACTTAGACACCGCCTCAAACGTGGAGCCCCGCGTCACATCGAACACCACGAATGCCCCCACGGCCTCTTTGTAGTACACTCTTGTCATGTTCCCAAATCGTTCCTGACCTGGTGGGAGGGGGGTGGGTAGGAGGAGAGTTTAGTGGAATATTTGTATGACAGATCATAAAGCTGTGTTATTCAAAATCAACCTACTACTTTGTAAATCAAGGTCTCGTCAGTTTAATTACCTCGAACCCCGTTCCTGTTCCCACCCCCTCATACCCGGATATAATGGACTACTACAATGATAGTAGTCCATTGACTCAATGCTCAATGTTTGCCGCCTAGAGAGACTCTGCAATAAGACTAGACTTGCTGTTCAAAAACAAATGTATTTTATATCATATACTCGACTCCAAAAAGGTTCTTTCAATAGCTAAAACCTACTGATTACGCAAATATCATCAGTACAGGTAGAACTAGAACTCTCTTCTACACAGTGGATGGTTTAAGCTGGACTCAGACTACAGCAGTTTTTGAGAAATTGGGTTGTGACACGCACACACTACAAGATTTGAAAATACTACCAAAAGGATACCATTAAAGCAACATCACAAATCATTGTAGCAACGCACTTCCTCACATGATCTCATGGGGAAGCAGGCGTAAACCAAACTGAGACTGACGTGATGCAACAACTTGCTGTAGTAATGCGTTACAGTGAGAAAAGAACAGAAGCAGTGGGCTGAGAAGTCTAGATGAGAAATGGTCGTGGAGACGCGGTCAACAAGAGCTGTCTATTCTTCAGTGAGAAGATTTTAACTGTCACTTTAAATATCTGTTACCTAACTTTAGCCTCAAGGGCTAGAATGTTTACCGTTGCTTGGCAACACTGTCAGCTGCTCCGGCTCATCTCTCTCATTGGCTATTGTGATCCCGCTTGGAAAGTTCTGACGTAATGATCAAGATTTTAACTCATAAATATCGAACGTGTTTGAAATTATCAGGCCGACTCAAAATATGGACGTGATGAATCCCTCAAAAGCAGATGTGATTGAACATCCAAACCGAAATACCAAAACCAAACGCTTCGCCCTGATCTTGGTCGCAGTAAATGGCGAGATGCGGGTTATTTCAATCTCATTTCTTTCTCCATTTTGTCACAACTCCATGAAAGCTCAACAATTTTCCACCTCTAAATGTGGCCAAAAAAATTATTCGACCTACTTTTCCTAATTTGCCACGGGCCTAATCCGCACAGAGAATGGCAGAAGTAATCTGCCATAATAATAAACCCTTTCTCTGAGAAAATCTGAGATGATATTTCTCAAAAGGCAAAGAGAGGGGAATTACCGGCAAGATATTTGGTGTCACTATCAATTTGAGGAAGTCTCTTCTTAAACCACAACTGGAACTTTTTTTTTGTTTTATATTTCTCTTAAATCTGCTGGTTGTATTCACGTCACACCAACTCCTTCAAGCTTAATCAGAGGCATTTGTCATGTTTGTATTTGAAGTGTTTCTTTTAGATGCCACCACATCATGGGAAACCACTACAGATAGGTCTTGGGTTTAATAACTATAGTCATAACTCATTCAAATTACCATGGAAATTTCCATACTCTAATTAGCCCATTTAAAATGAAACCTGTAAGAGGAAACAGACTCTTGAAGTGAGAAAAAGATTCCAGGAACAGCGCTCTCACATACCTTCTAGTCTGCCCGCATCACTTCACCTAAGCATAAGTGTGCACTGAGGCGTGCAGCACAGTACCTCGTTGGGGGGGAAGTGAATCTATGATCAGTTTTCAACTCACGAAAAGGCATTTCTGGTAACACTTGGCTGACGTCTGACTTTTCAAGCATACCTGTCTGATCAAAAGATTCCTTGATTTATGCCTCAGATTACTTTATTTACATCCAATCAGAAGAAGCAGCCAGACCCTTCTCAGTTTTATCTTCACATCATTACACCTCCCTTTGCTTTTGTGCAGCACGTATGTTTTCTTGCAAGGCGTGGTAAATAGCGACAGTGACTGCCGCCAACTTTTACCACTCTGACTATTTCTGGCTTGTAGTGTTCCTCGGAGGAAAAACACATCCTAAATTTAAACGACAAGGCTGGCGATATTCTATATTTTTGTTATTGTCAACAAATCCCATGAAAAAGACCAAAACCAACAGTGTTAATCCAGCCTGTATGTTGCTCTCAGCCTGCAAACCGATCTGTTCCGTCCTCTTGTCCTTCTAGACAGATAGACCACAAATATATATACTTTCAATTTCAAAGAAGACTAAATAACTTCCTAAAACAGCTGGGCACTGTAGTTTTTAGCAAACATTACTCATATTAGGAATAAATTGAGGATTTGTTGGGGACTTGTTTCAGCCGCAGATGAATACACATTTAGTACTCTAATACGTTTTTACAGAATTGTTGTGCTAGAGAGTATTTACAGCACCGTGAGATCAACTCAAAATAAACGTACAGTACCCAATAAAGGAGACCGGTGTTTGAGACCGGTGTTTTGTTTTGTAAGATATGTAAGGGATGTGTTTTTTAGTGATGTTTGTGACATGTTATCCACACTTAAATTACGTTGTTTCCATATGTGTTTTACTTAGTTTACGTACTTATTGGTTTCGTTGCCTAAACCTAACTGTGGCCGTTACCGTAGTTTTGTTGCATGGCGCACAATTGACACGCTAAAAAGCCCTAAAATTCCTACTGAAGACACACAGAATGTTCTTGTAAATGTCATGCTATCGTGTTGTCTGTAATATCCACTGTGGCCCACAGATTAGGTGGTTCCTCAAGATCATACCAAAACAGGTCAGTTGGTTTCTCAAAATGAAACCAAAGCAGATTAGTTGGTTCCTCATAATGAAACCAAAACAGGATAGATGATAACTAAAAAAACAGGCTCTGATGCTCACTCTTTTACTGGACGTCTAAACTGTTAGGTGTGTCGACGCTGCCTGCAGCAAGAAGAACTGAACACAAGCATGAACGGGCTAAAGCTGTGATCACCACCTGAGACGGTCTGGGTTTGAAATGCGAAATAAAAACATCATCAGGCAGAAGGTTGTTTTCATGCTGGAAACTCGTGGTCAAACCAACATCTACTATTTGTTACAGACAGTTCAGAGACAACTCTTTGTCCACATACAATGAAAGCAGTTCCACATTAATAGTTAGGGGATTCCCATAAAAACAGTTTCACACACACACGTGAGATCTTGTGCAAGCTTCCAAATGTGGTTCCTGTTTTTGAGCTTTTGTGTGCCAACCTTAGTTCTATTGTATCACCATCCTAAACAGGAGCTTATACAACATGCACGTATTCAAGATATCACTAAAAATACATGTACAATCATGTGTTTAGATTCCCTGCTGGTAGACCTATCACTTCTAAACATTGGATCACACATTGTGCCTTTACAGCACCTGCTCATTTAAACTTATATTCAGATTCAGTCTCCAGGCTTCCAATAACTTGAGGTAGCGTTTGACAGATTTAGCACATATTTTTACACTCCAGTGCTCCGATTTAAGAAAGCCCACAGGCCAAGTGTAATTGTACAGGGTATTAGACAGTTTGCGTCCACTACAGCTGAGTTGCCAAACGGAAAATGAACCAAGAACAGGATTGAGGAACTGTGAGCACAGCTTCTCCCAGCATACTTTCACTTTACTGTGGGTACTTACCCAACCACGCAAAGAAGTGGAATGGCCGTGGCGCAGTGCGGGTGTGAGCGAGAGAGTGAATACACTGTGGGGCCCACAGGCCTGACGGTAATTGCTCATAATTGAGAGTCTAATTTTAGCTGATATAACCCCAGGTGAATTCACCAGAGACACGACACAGTGGGATAAAGAGCCGATAGACTGAAATAAGGCTTTCATTTCCAGGCCTTGTGGAGCTCATACATCCGGCAGAGTGGAGTATAGAAAGAAATAATGGCTTAATCATTTTCAGGGCACTTGGCTTCCTTTTTATTCTATTGCAAGGTCTGACTCAGCCCGACGTAATGTTTAGCCAGAATGGAGCGACTGAACAATATTGACCGCAGAGGCAAAGAAGCATGGCAGGTTTTATTCAGCTAAATGAAATCATGTCACCAATGAACAGAGCAACAAGAACATGTGAGCAGCAGACCCTTTATTATGTACTGACTTTCATAACATCCATAAATGACTTTGTGCTCAATGGAAAACATGGACGAACGATGGTATGATGGCTGAACATGTCTTTTTATGACTGCTCACCTTGGACTAGGAAGTGTTTTACATAAAGTGCAGACTTACAAGGTTGGTTAGCAAACACCGACTTGCCCAAAGGAGCATGTCAGTACATGGCGTGCTTTATGCAACTTCTGACTCTTTTGTTAATCATTATGATCAGTCGTTTATTCTAGGCACTGAGGACAAACTGTTCCATAAAAACTGAAGAGGCCATGACAGCATCAACACAAGTCCCGTCCTTACTGCTGGGTCGATGGAAGAGACTCGTATGGGGCGATTACATCAACCAATATCACAGATGTGATTGCAGCTGCACATACACCCACGCTCACACGCTCACACCTGACTGCTGCATGGTGGAATGAGTTATTTGGTGTATCGATAAGGTGCTGTGGTTGCACGAAAAAGTCACTAACATTAAATGACAGCAAATCCAATGATGCCTGACCTTTAAAGTGTCGTCGTGTAAGTAAGACCTGATGATCATTCAGCTGCTTTAACTAAACATAGTCCTGTTGCTGAAGAACCACACACTGTCCTGCACTACTTCTGATTGCTATGTTGAATAAAAGCATCATGTTGTTGGTGGTTTAAAAGGATAACTTTGGGAATTTTCAACCCTATTTTCCCATGTTTTTGTGTCTTAGTGACTAATAGGGACAACACTTTTTGAAATTGGTCCAGTATTGAGGGAAAGCGCTGCAGCTGCCAGCCGCTTAACAGCCTGTGGGGCAACCTGGCTCCGTCAGTGTACGTCCAATAAAAGTGCTTGTTTTTGCCACCGACAGGCTCAGATTGTTGTCCGACAACATTATGGAAAGGACTCAAATATCTGAATATTTAGATGATTTCGACAATGTGGATGAGATGCAAGATTTCAGAGCAAGGCTTTTCCGAGCGAGACACACAATAGCAAACAGACCTGATCAAGCCAAAGGTACAGAAAAAGGCTTTATTTCTCTGTAGGGTCCTTTCCATAATGTTGTCAGACGCTGAAAATAACAATCTGAGCCTCTCAGTGGCAAAAACAAGCTCTCTTAGTGGACGTAAACTAAACCAGATTGCCCCAAATCAAATGATTACATTACAGCTTGTTTAGTGGCTGCAGCATTCTCCCTCAATACTGGACCGATTCCAGAAAGTGTTTCTCCCATGAGTCACTTAGACACAAAAACATGGGGAAATAGGGTCCAGGTTGAAAAATACCAAAGTTATCCGTTAAGGATAATGCTGGTGATAGTCTACATTACTGTAATTGTCAACAAATCCCACGAAAAGACCTAACACAACATTGCTTTCGTCCATCTTTCAATAGTTAGAAGTTCATGTTGAAGATATAAATCTGTAAAAACAGGTTAAAAATATATATTTTCATTTTTGATAATGTCAGAAAATAGTGAAAAATGCCCTATAATTTCCCACAGTCTAACGGTGGCATCTGCAAATGTGTTGTTTTATCCACCCAACAGTCCAAAACCCAAAAGATATTCAGTTTACTATCATGTATGGTAAATAAAAGTAGACAAATCGATAAATTGATCGACAAAAAAAATAACAAAATAAAAAAATCTCCAACTATTTTGATGACCGATTAATTGTCAAGTAATTTTTCATGTTAAAATAGAAGAAAATGCTGTTTTCAGCCTCTCAAATATGGAGATTTCCTGTTTTTCTCTATTTTAAATCATATCAAACTGAATATCTTTGAGTTTTGGACTGACAAAACAAGACATTTAACGACATCACCTTGGACTTTGAGAAACTGGGATGGACATTTCTCACTATTTTCTGACATTTTATAGACCAAACAATGAATTGCTTAATCTAGAAAATAATCTGCAGATTAAATCGATGATGAAAATAATCTTGAGTTTCAGCCCCAAAGAAAAGCATCAAATCCTCACATTTAAGAAGCTGGAAGCAGCAAGCCAAACATGGGAATTCAATGAAGCAATCTGCATTTAAATAAAGGACAAATAAAATGACGCTAAAAGCGTTAATGGCCGTCATATGCTGCAAACCCAATCAGCAGAAAACGCAGGAATGGAATGAGCTGCGTGAACAATAGAGTATTTACTCGCCGAATGCCACAGAGGAGCATGAGACTGCAGGAGAGAACAAAGACGTGTGCTGCTGCCTCAAACGCTCCACATGCCTACAAACTAAAGAGAAGCACGTCTGAATCTCTCCGTAAAGGGAAGTCAGTGAACTTCCAAAGGCTTTAAACAAGGCCATTTCAGTTCACTGATGAACACTGGTGCGTGACCTCAAATACGGTATTCTGGGTACGAACACGTGAAATCCTCAGAAATCTGCAGTGACAGAACTATTTGATGAAAAAGAAGCGGTTTAGTTACAGCCACTGTATCATCTCGGTTTGTGTGGGAGAACCAGAAATAAAAGTCTCATCATTATCCATAGCCCTAGCAACCCCAGTTTCCTCTACGGTCGTACATATTGCTATCCTGTGGGTGGGTTACCATAGAAACTGTCCAAGCCAGACACGGCAGTAGCAACAGCAGCAGTCTCCGTCTGTTGTTAGGAGGCAACTGGCTGTGAAACTTCCCCACACGCCCTCCCAACAACTGAAACAACAAGGACAACACAGGGTCCACTCACTAAGGTAGTCTTCAGCACGAGCTTTGAAGGAGAACACATGACTGGCACGTTCAAATTCCTCTGAGCAGCATGTGAGATCTTACTACAGCTTACTACCGCCTTCAGCACCGTGAACAGAGTCTGAATTGAGGGAAAATCCAAACCTTTTAAAGGGTATGACCCTGGTTTCCCCTTCACGTTAAAGGGTTAGTGGGGGGTGATGAACATAAAGCCTTGGCACATGGTTGCAGGAATTTCGCTCCAATACTATTACAGTGGAAACCGCTTATACTGCTTCTATGGATCAAAAAGCTTGGGACAGAATCATTCCTATATAAATTCTGTTTAAATAATTTGCTTTTAGTAATCAAGTAGTCCGCTTACAGTGTTCATTTTGGGTACAATTAATCAAAATGTTATCGAAATTGCAATATGGCCTATCCGGCAATTTTCAAATAAAAATGATCATGCCCTCTAATATCACAAATCAGATCTTAAAATGGTCTTATTGGTGATATTGGTGGCAATAAAACTTCATATTGCACACAATAACTACGACTACTACTAACAAGCTACAATGCACAAAAGACACTTTAACATAAACAGGTAATGACGGCGCAGATGGCTGTAAATGATCAACTTATATTGAGTAAAGGGACCAAGAAAATCTATTGCAAACTACATTAATAGCAGGAGAGGTAAAGGAAGAGGTGAAATGAATGTAACCGCTAAGTAGCTTGTCCTTGTTACACACATTGCTCCTTCAACGGTGGCGCTTGAAAAGGCCTCAGCGTCACATTCAGTACGTACAGTTGTGATTGCCACGGAGCTAATTTGCTTGGCAGTGATTAAGTGTCGTTACCAACTAGAGCTGAAACAATTAGTTGATTATCTATTAGACGATCGACAGAACATTAATCTGCAACTACTTTGATTATCAACTAATGGTTTAAGTAATTAATCAAGCAAAAATGCCAAACATTATCTAGTTCAATTTTCTCAATCGTGAGGATTTTCTTCTTGGTCTTATGTGACAGCAAACTGAATATCATTAGGTTTTGGAGTGTCAGTCAGACAATTTGGAGATGTCACCTTGGGGAAGGTGTGATTGGTCACCTTTTTCTCACTATTTATAGAACAAACGATTAACTCATCCGCCAAGGAAATAATCTACAGATTAATTGTTAATGAAAATATTCCCTTTTAGGTTTGAGACCCCTTAAAATAAATCATGTCTACTTGTGACCCCTTGTTACAGGTTATGGCTAGGCTTGTCACAATAGTCGCCGTTACACAGTGGTCGGGCACACCAAATACATTACGTACCCACCACCCCACCGTCGTTTTGCTTTTTTTTTTTACAGTATTAAAACCCCATTTAGTTCTTTTTGGCGTATCAACGCCGTGTTATCAATATATAGTCGGACGATGGACCCTACGAACTGACAGTGAATGCACCTGCTCCATACGGAGTCCCAGCTCAGAGTAGTAGCTGGTGTCATATTTCACACACACGGGACGAAAGAGAGTTGACAGACAAGACGATGCAAAGTGAAAAGCAAAAGCGCCTATTTGGCAATATTTCAGATTTAAACCCAATGCTATAAGGGAACCATAACGTTAATGAGGCCATCGCCCAGCGGAGGACGGAGCAGTTTGGAAATCTGCGGCCCTGCAGCGAAAGCTGGACCGGAGAGGCCAGACACACGGCCACCTGACGTTAAAGATTAAAGTAAGCGCGCTACATATATTGACCGTCAACTTTTCTTGTAAAATTGTAAAAAAATTCCTCACCGTCACATCCCTATTTATGGCCTTAATGTGGAAACCTAAAAAGGTAAATGTGTCCAGTATTTCACACTGTTCACCAATGTTAGATAAAACAGAACATTTTGAATCCTTTGGCAGTGTTTGATTGAGAAAGAGAAAACCTTTTGCTGCTAGTGTCAGGGGTGAATGTAAAATTGGATTTTCCTGACAGCACAGCGAGTTAGCACTGTGATGGAAACCACTTCATACATCCTGTTAATGTGCGACCTCTTGCTCCTATACAGGAATGTTTGGTCCTATAAGGTGCAGGCTTTTATACACTATACGCCATGGTGGTAATCATCCTGTCCGCTGGCTTAGACGAATCCAGGAGAGAGTAGCAATTCTGGGTGAAAAGGGGTGGGAGAGCTGCGAGCCTCACAGTGACTTCCATGGTGCCCCCATCTCGTACAAGCCTCTGATTACTATCATTCCTCCCCAGACTGTAATCATTAGTAAGGTTGGTAAAAGTCAACGCAACTCTGAAGTTGCTCACAGCGTTGCCAAGAAGATAATTCCTCCTCCTTTTCTGCACGATTAAATGGCTTAATGGCTGGTCTTAATGACTTGGCAAATATACCTCCAGCTTTCGCTTTCACACCCACGTTGCGTTACTTATTTTATCCTCGGAGTGTCCTCGGGCCAGGCCTCGGTGTAGGTGTGAATAATGAGGTTTAGTATCCGTGTCATCTGACCTCAAACTTTCTTTCTGGTCACAGTGTGTGTGTTCATGTTCTGTTCAGCCAATGCAAGCATGTTCCCCTTTTTCTCTGTGGATGCTATCGGTCCGTCTATCTAAGCGTGTGTGTGTGTGTCAGTGTTTTATTTACCCTCACAGATCCTCTGACCGAGTGCTGTCTGGCTGTGACAGGCAGACGGCCTTCCCTGGCACTCAGTCACAGATGCCCCGGCACGCCGAGCTTGTGGTGCCAGGGCCCAAGTGACAGCGGGGGAACGTAGCCCGCACTGCCAATCAGTCTGTGATGACCCCACACACACACACACACACACACACACACACACACACACACACACACACACACACACACACACACACACACACACACACACACACACACACACACACACACACACACACACACACACACACACACACCAAACTGTCCACCCCCTTTCTGTCACTGCTGTAAGCGATGGAATAAATATAAAAACAGCAGTCTTCTGACCATCTGTCCTGATCTGTCTCAGCATATGAGGTTGGTTTGATTGAGGGAGAGAAAGGACCTGCGCAACCAGGGCGGCGTTCAAAAGTATGAATAGAACATATCTAGAGGCAGGGCTAAGCATTTTTTCTTTCAACGGGATATTTTCATTTTTTTCAAGTCCGTCTAAACACAACAGTCACAAAAACAATGTTCCCATACAACTAAACTACATTGTGAATTACGTTTTGAGCGTTGGGAGGAGGTCGGGTGTTGAATGGGTCGTAAAACGCAGGACTTCCACCTCAGTTTGTGACCCATGTGAAACTAACTAACTATTTACGTCAGTAGCTTAAAAGGTCCATTGTGTAGGATCTGTCGGTATCTAGCGGTGAGGTGCGGAGATTGCAACCAACTGAAGCTTCCCCCGTGTGCCAAGCATGTTGGAGAACTACGGTGGTCGACAAAAAAAAAAAACGCGAACAGCCTCTCTAGAGCCATCTAGAGCAGAGCCAGCGTGTAGTGTGTGTGCGTGTGTATACGTAGGAAGTGAGTGGTAAAGCATGAGAGAGAGAGAGCGGCGGTGACAGGAGAGAGTAACGTTATTGACTCCGGCCCAAGCAAGAAAAGATAACAGTGTTTGGTTTGTCTGTTCTGGGCGACTGTAGAAACATGGCGGAGCAACATGGCAGACTCCGTGGAGAGGACTCGCTCCCTATATAGATATAAACGACTCATTCTAAGGTAACGAAAACACGATTCTTACTATCAGGTGATTAAACACTAAAGAAAACATACTTTATAATATTAGATTCCATTTCTGCCAACAGATCCCTTTAATTGTTACAGTACACACTGGTCCTTTAATAACATAACAACCGTAGTCATTTTAAACCAAACCAAAATGTTCTTTTTACTAAGGCAAATAAGTAGTTTTGTTGCGTATTTTGCTTTAATTTACGTTACGTTAACCACATGTTTAAAACTGTTTAAAACTGCGACCTAAAGAAAATAACTTTCCCTCAAAATAGAGAATGCAGTTTAGTTGTATGGGAACACCATTTAAAAGAGAGACAGGGTTGGGGTGTGTGAGTTTTGTTTTAAGACAGACTTATGTGAACATATCCTTTAATCAGAGCTTACATACTGAATGTACACAATGGATATGACCCATAGAAGCGGACTCTTTAACACTGAATCAAAATCAAACAGATTCACTCAGGCAGTAAAACATTTTACGGGAAGGATCTGAACAGCATGTAACAAGAAACATCCCCTATTCTCTGTGGTGCCAAATCATTTGCACATGGTGACTTTGAGCCATCTTGAATATTTTGGAAACACAGCTGCTCCTACATTGTTTACCCAAGTACCTCCAGCTCTGGTACTGCATGTACATCATCTCAGGAAACCCATGACACTGAGAGTAAAGGATTACTTTTTGGTTGCTATGGGCCAATCAACATGAAGGTGTGACACATATACTGGAAGAGCAAATGGACCATAAAGTGTGAGAACAAAGTCCAATCTTAACGACAGCTGACATAATCATCAATAGTCATTTCATCATCCCACCTCTGCAGAACAAACAAAATGTTCACTTGGGTTCCCGGCCTACAGCAGGAAACAATACGAGAGCTTGGTAACAAACAGTCTGCAACTTAACTGCATTACAGCAGCAAGATTTTTAGAGCGACCAGCTGAAACAATTAGCTGATAGAACATTTTGACAATCAACTACTCATTTCTTTAAAGTAAATCTGACACATTTTCTTTAGTTTCAGGTTCTTATATGTGAATATTCAACCCGTTCACATTCCCAGGGTGTAAAATACAGATGTAAACACTGAGAGAAAGTGGTTAGGGAGTGTGATGATAAAACTAACACAGGATGAGCGGGAAGGGAAGTGGATCAGTCCAACAAACACAAACAAGAGATTGTTCATGTCCTGTTCTTTAAGTTTCACTTTCACTTTACATTCAGCTGTTTGTTCATGTCTCATGTTCACAAAGTTTCATTTTCACCGTACAAACGTAGTCATTTTAAGGCCAACCACGATGTTTTTGCCCAAACCTATAAGTGGTATAGTCGCCTAAACCTAAGCAAGTGTTTTATGTTTGAATTCACAACATTAAGCTTGTGTTTACTGCGACCATAACGTGATGCCAAGGGGTCTGACAAAGCATCAGCATGTGATGAGTGATGTTGTTTTCTTGGTCTTTTATGATAATAAACTGAATATGTTTGGACTCAAGACAAATTTAAATATGTCAACTTCAGTTTGGGGTTATTGTGATGACCACTTTTCACTATTTTCTGACATCTAACAATTAGTTAATTAATTGGGAACATAATCCACATATGAATCAATAATGAAAAATTGTTTCTTTACACACAGACACACTCGTCTCTTTGAATGCCACCTCCTCAGAGAATGATTAACTACTCCTACTGTCCTCTCTGCACAAGTGAGATCATGATTGTTTTAGTCTGGAACTGGACAAAACACACAATACAATTTGCATTTGTAAACTGTCACAATTTAAATAACCTCTTTTGCCATTTATAACTACAGCAACTAAGTAAACGCAGACACAATCCTTGGATGCTTTGCCACCGAGAGCACACTCGTATACACAAGAGGCCCTGAAGCCATGTGATCTCATTAAACCTCACATAAAAATATCCACCGTAAATCGGCCTTATGAGTTACAGCATACAGTGCATGACCGAGCAATTGCACAAGCCCTAATGTGAGATGTATTTGTGTCCATGAAGACAATCCAACGTTCAACATGAAAAGATAAGAGGCTAACGGAACATCACAGAAAACCCGACACCCCACATTACACCCCTCATTCCTGCATCCGTCAGCCCGGTCGACAAACATTTAAAAGTTAGTGTTTGCTTCTCACTTTCCTCCCTCATCTGTCCTTTTCCAAAAGCATGCCATTCTCAGACTCCTTTGTTTGCAGTGTGATATTTTTGTGCCGGGGAGATGAACAAACACCGAGAGTTTGAGTAAGAACCGTCTGCATGTGTGCAAACTTTTATTGACACTGCTCTGCTTTCTCTCTCTCTGGCTTGCTTACTCAAGCTGCTGGAATGCACAGGTTGCCTTGTGTGTGCCAAGTTGAGTTTGATCCGAGGAAGAAATTTCACTGAAATCCTCATAAAAACAAGAGTCACATGGGACGCAGGGACATTTGTGGGAATATCACAGTGACATTACAACATGAGCAGCATGTAATGAAGATAAGAGGCAGTTAATAAACCTACAAACACATGTTTAATCCCTAGAGAAAATATTAGGCTACAAGAATATTATGATGAGGAGTAGTTTGGTGGAGGGTGGGCGGGCGCTCAGTGGATAATAACAACGTGACCTACATTCCTCTGACAATTATGAGCTGGTGTGATCATAAAGTGGAAAAAACAATGAGCAGACATGATCAACCGGTCTTTTTCTGCTGGAAATTCCTATCCTACTTCTCTGAGCCCGTGGGAATTTAAAAATGTTACATCATGATCATTTGGAGGGAGGAGTATTTCTGGTTGAAAATTGGCTATAAAATGTATAATTTCATCATGAAATATCTAAATTGTTAGGCGAGCAAATGTGTGGAAGTGAAACTTTGGGTCGCACACAAAACTTGACATGTTGTGACAGCCTCCTTTCAAGCAGCTCACAACAAGAGTATGCTCAGACTTGCCAACAGCATCTCTTCTGATCCCTTCCATGTTTTAAATATCAACTTCTGCCCTCCAAGAGGCGATTCAGAGTCCCTACATTTAACCTGCATCAGGCTAAAGAACACTTTTGTACATCAGTCCGTCTTGTTGCTAAATAATAATTAATGTGCTGCTAAAGAAGACATGTAAATCCAGAGGACAGATGCTCATTTTGTAATGGAGTTATGTATGAATAATGTGGTTTTTTTGGGGGAGGGGGTTTGTCTGATGGGTCCTACTTGTCTGTCTGTCTATGGTAACAGTATGTCTATTGTATGTGTAAACTGTTAAGAATCTCTCAGTAAAATAACAGTGAAGAACTGGCAGCAGGGTCGCCTTTATGTTACTGTAAAATTAACATTATACTGTCGCTGAAATTTACAGCTTTGTACTGTTAATGAAAAATACAGTTTGAACTTTATTAATTTCACAGTATTTTACAGTTAATTTACTGTTCAAAGATACATTATATAGCAGTTTTTCACCTTTCTTTTACATTATCTTACTGATTTGTTTTAATGCACTATTTATTTTTTACATACATTTGAATAAACATTATTTTTTGCTAGATGAATAGACTTAGCAGGTTATAGACATAGGAATAGTCACACTAAATACAATTAAAGGCACTTGTTAGGAAAAAGGCTATAATAGACTTGTTGACACTTTTCCCAAAATGTCTGTCTCTAGCTGGCTACAAACACAGAATGGAAACCATAACAACATGTGGGTGAAGAACAATAAAGCTAATTCACTGATTTTACAATCATGTACAATGTACAAGCCTCACATGTGCAGATCAGGTCCCAGAATTAAAACAATACTGCATGAAACTGTTACTGATGATCCTTTAGACAGCTGATCAGCAGTAAAGTGATGTTTTTTAAGAATGCATTATAGTTCAGTTAAAAAACAAACAACAGGTTTTCATTTGTATTAACAGTAAAGCACTGTTTTTAGCAATAACAGGTTAATACTGTTAAAAATCCTGCTGCAAATTAACAGCAATTGTTTACAGTGTGCTTTTTCCTCAAACTGAGCTGCCTCTGGATGCAAAATGAAAGTTGTATGATATCGTATCCATGCGTAAATGCGCAAATCTGGCGCTACTGGAGGTGAGTGAGCGTCTCCTTACCTGCGATGTCCCACAGCTGTAGCCGGACCAGTGTTTTGCTGTCCCAGTTGATCACTTTCAGAGCAAAGTCGACTCCGATCGTCGCCCTGTAGTGTTGGGAGAACAGCTGGTGCACGTATCGCTTGATGATGCTGGTTTTCCCCACGCCTAACTCCCCGATGACCAGCACTTTGAACAAGTACTCCTTACACTCAAACACCGAGCCTCCTGCCATGCTGACACGCTAAACTTTACTCTAAACTCAGACAGCTTCTGCTTTCTGTTCTCATGAAGGCTTCCTGTGAGGAGCTGCTGCAGGACTGGACTGGAACTGGGCTGGTCAGAGGTTCAGAGGACCAGATGCAACACATTACATTTGTCTCCCCCCTTTCTAGTCCTCCTCCTCTTCCTCTTCCTCCTCCTCCTCCTCCTCAGCAACCACCTGATAAGTCACAGGACCCGGAAATGTCAGAAGAAAGTTGAAGCACGCTCAAGCTTCCTCGTGCTGCTGCTGCGGTTACAGTAACCTTTTCATGTTGGCACAGTGAGTAGTTGTCCTCCCATTCAAAGTCATGTTACAGTATCTGTCTTTACAATCAGGCAGGATAACCATCAAACAAACACACTACTTTTTTTTTTTTTTTTTTTTAAACAAAGAAACAAGTATCATCAGGAAAGTAGTGGGAAAATGGCTTTTTAAGATGTTTTAAATCTGTGCTTTGAGTAATTATTTGGGTCGGATGTGTTTTTTTTTTTCTTGAAAGAAAAAGTTCAATTAACTCGAATAAAATAAAATAAAAAAAAAACACTTTTTCTCTCTCTCTATGAATAGGCAAATATTATAATTTCAAAAGTTTAACTGCTGGATTGACACAAACTACTTTTTTCTTTTTTTAATACAAAGAAACAAGTATCATCAGAAAAGTGGTGGGAAAATGCATTTTTAAGATGTTTTTTATGTTTTAAATCTGTGCTTTGAGTAATTATTTGTGTCTGAAAAGTTTTATTTCTTAAAAGAAAAAGTCCAATTAACTCAAATAAAATAAAAAACACAACTCTTTCTCTCTCTCTATGAATAGGCAAATATTAGAATTTCAAAAGTTTAACTGCCAGACTGACAATATTGGATTAAAGCTAGTTGTGATGTCATAAAATTATTTTCCTAGGTATACAAAACTGAGTTTTAAAAGGGACCTATTATTCTTGTGTACTTTCTCCCTTTCATTTAGTGTTACATAGTTTTTTGTGCATGAGAAAGGTCTGCAAAGTTGTAACGCCCAAAGTCCACTCCAAAGGGAGTTACTCTCCCCCACAGACACATAGTTTCTTTGTTTTAAATCTGAGCTTTGAGTAATTATTTGTGTCTGATATGTTTTTTTTCTTGAAAGAAAAAGTCCATAAATAATAAAAAAAAACTCTTTCTCTCTCTCTATGAATAGGCAAATATTATAATTTCAAAAGTTTATAACTGCTGGACTGACACAAGATTGAATCTTGGGCCAGGATTGGATTAAAGCTAGTTGTGATGTCACAAAATCATGCTCCTATGGGTACACAAAACTAAGTTTTAAAGGGAACCTATTTTCCTTGTGTACTTTCTCCCTTTCATATAGTGTTATATCGTTTTTTTGTGCATGTGAAAGGTCTGCAAAGTTGCAACGCCCAAAGTCCACTCTCCCCCACAGACACACTGCTCCTGAAATGCCTTGATTAAAGTGCCGCCTTTCTTCCGTAACGTGGTGATGTCACCAAGTAACACATTTTGCTTAGCTGCTAGTTTGGCACGCCCTCAAATATAGCTAGTTAGAGCAGAAGCTGAAAAGTTAGAATCAGTTGACCAATTACAACAGCAGGCCAGCTGACCAATCAGAGCAGACTGGGGTTTTCGAGAGGGAGAGGGGGCAGGAGCTCAAACAGAGAGTTTCAGGCAGAGGGTGAAAAAAGGTGCTGCAGCACAGCCGGTAGGAGAAAAGTAAAGTTGTTTTTTTTTTAACATTAAATCATGCAAACATGTTATAGAAGAAACCCATAATACAATGTATGAACCTGAAAATAAGCATAATGGTGGCAGCATAGTGGTGTGGTTGCAGATTGCAACCAACTGAGTACCCCTCTGCCCACTCCTCCCTTTGCAAAACTGCGGTAACGTGAGCCGCTGAGTGCAAAACCGCGGTGACGCCGTTCACCTCGCTCAGAGGCCATAATAACACTACTGTAGGAGCAATGGATATCAGACGGCGGCTGGCGGTACCACGGTTTTGCACTCAGCGGCTCACATTATCGTAGTTTCACAAGTGTGTCAGAGAACTACGGTGGCCTTCGGGTAACGTAAAAACGCAAAAGGCTCTCTCTAAAGTCAGTGTTTAGTTTGCCCGTTCTGTAGAAACATGGCGGCGCAACATGGCGGACTCTGTGAAGAAGACCCGCTCCCTATGTAGATATGAAGGGCTCATTCTAAGCCAACAAAAACACGATTCTTAATTTCAGGTGATTATACACTAATGAAAACATAGTTATGAATATTATATTCCATTTCTGATAATAGATACCTCGAAATGTTCCATACTGTTCCTTTAAGATGAGCTCAGAAAAACTTTCCCCCTTCAGCTGATGGATGTAAAAAAGTGAAGAAACCATCAGCAAAACACATTTTTGAGTAGAGGGGGACTTTTAACTTCATGATTTTGCTTGAGATGCCTTGAAAACCTCTTAAGGACCATTGATTGCCCCCGAACTCTATTTGGGAAACATTGATTTAAACTGATATTGATCTTGGCAAGTCTTAGGATTTCTGAACCGAATGACAACCCAGTTTTTTCAGGCTATTGTAGGCAGTAATCAGTCTTCTTAATATAAATAGTTTTTATTTTACAGCATTGTTCAGCTTGCCCAAAACATAAAGGCCTATTTCACTCTAGATTCGACAGTGTTAAACAGGTGGCACCCTTGTATATTTTACATTGGTTAAAATCATTTAACAACTTACACTATAATAGACTAAAAACATTTGGAAATACAATACAATTGCACTATGTACTGTATAGTCTTGTACTCTGAAATAATTTGCATTCTTATAGATAAAGAACTAAGAAACTTAACCTCAAGTAAACTATTTAAGTTTATAATGCAAGATTTAAGCAAAGAATTGAAACATGTATAATCTCATTACAAGAAGCAACTAATCATTGGTTACAACTGAATATTTTCAAGAGGATACAGTCGACTCAAGTTAGCTTAAAAGTTACCCAAAAACCAAACACACTGCTCTTTGACAAGTATCTGAGGACAGTTTTTAAAATGTATAAACTCTTTTTTTCTCTGTTGACATTCTAAATATAGAAACATTTATCAGTATTACAAACATACCACCTGTGTGAAAAACAAGAGATGGCTTAAAACAGTATTACAAACTTTGAGAACTTGTACAAGTACTGTGTTTTTCATTACAATGACACAGCAAACTCAGAAAAACATGAGAAATATCAACACACGGCATGGAAAGCGAAAGGAGCTCTTTTATCCATGCTCGTAAAACTCGTTGTCAGGATTTGTGATCGAGTGTAAAACCGGTTAAACAACATCGCCGTCGTCTACGATCACGCTAACCCGCATCGAGCTACGTCGTCACAACTGAAAGCAGGGATGTAGGCTGATAACAACTTTGATTGGCACATTATATCCATATATCACACAGCGCAAGTCTTCAGCAGAATCTCAGTTCATATTTTTGTGCACATCTCGCAACACATAAAAGTAATACTCAACCAGCTTACTGCACGTTTCGTGTTAATTAATCTCTTTGTAATATTTAAATTGCGATGAGGTCAGATGCGAGAAAGCTGAGGTGAAATTAATTAATGAAAAAGGAAAATAGTTTTCTGATGCACGCGTGAACAGACCTGTGCGTGTGCAGCAGAGAGGAGCAGAGCTAATCAAAACTGGCATGAAATAATGCACATCAGCTACTGCGGTGCTTAGACTCTGGTTGTATCTTACAGTGCACACACACACACATACAGTATATATACACATAGAAATGTGTTTGTCTTTCCGTTTGTTTCTCGTAGACCGTTTAATTGCACCGCCATTATGAGAGCCACAGCTATTATGATCCTCAGTGTTGCTTAATTCATCACAATTTGGCATGAGAGCTGACTCGTTTTTGGCACTCTTCCCAGTTTTACATTTTTGCAGAAAGGCTTTTGTGCGCTGACAGCCCTTCAGAAATGTAAACACTCATGGATGATTCCTGGTGTTTTTTCCTACTTATATAATTTTGGATTAACCCCTTTTAAAAGCAGAATACAAGCAAGCAAAAGATAAAACTTGAAATGATAATAAAATGATGTTGTACAGTGTGCATCTGTATATATGTGTGTGTGTGTGGAAATGCATGCCTGTTGTGTGAACAGCAACTGTGTCAGCGCCTGTTTTTTGCTCTCACAGTGTTGAGGAGCTGTGTGCAAAGTCTTGGAAGGTGTTTGAGGAGTAGACGGAGCTCGGAGGGCTACCGAGCATCGACCCCATGATGGGGGAGTCGCTGACAGACTCCCCCGAGCACACGGAGTCTCTGAAGGGGGAGGGGGGCGACAGAGCCAGGGTATCCTCCAGGATTGGCCTGTTCGGAGTTAAATCCCCGCCGTCCCCGTCCTCCCCCTCGGCGTCATAAATGTAGCTGTGTAAGAGGTCCAGTTCCTCGTCCTCGGACCCCTCTTCTTCTTCGAACGCCCCCACTTGCGGGGCCAAAGGAAGCAGAGAGGGGCTCAAGCTCAAAGGCTCGTTGATGGCAGGGATCGCCTCCCTGGCGGCGTGGTCGTTCAGTGCGGGGACATAGGAGCTGTGTGTGTCCACCACAGCCCCCTGCGAGCGCTCTGCGGTGCAGCCCTTCAAGTGAGAGGGCAAGTAAGAAGCCGGCTTATCTAAATTAGACTCCAGCGCTTGTCCAGAGCAAGCGGGAGTCCAGAGGGGGCGCTGCGAGTCGCCCTCGTCGTCCTCCTCCGCCAGGTTGTACAGAGGCTTAGCGCCACGCGGTTCTTGCGGGAGTTGGGGTTCTGTGCCAAGGTCGCAGGTGGAGGGCTCACAACTGTGGGGGTCGGGGGTGTTAGTTAGGGGCCTGATGACCGCCGTCTGATTCAAGCCGGCTTCCTGTTTCCTCACATGCACAGACAGTCTGTGCCACACATTCCCCCCCCTCGGAGGGTGTCTTGCACCTGATTCAGACCATGACACAGACTTGCCATTAGAACTATGAACGAGATAAAGACCCAAAGTTACTAACACAGGAAACCGGGACGTGGTTGCAGAAAAACATCAACACAGCAGCAACGTAACACAACAGAGCAGCAGCATTTCAACATTTCTGATGCATGTTAAAATACTTTTTTAACCACACGACTTGGACATTAACAGCTTTGCTAAGGGGGTTCACTCATGAGCTCTAAGGAGCATTACATTCATCAACTGTGGCACTTCACAAACATAGTGAGTCATAATGTGCTGCAGACAGCATTATGATCTTCAGATTGCTTCAGACATTAAGCTGACAGAGTTAGGAGCCACCCAGCTCATTTCCTCCTCTCTTAACTATTTACTTTTATAGTTGAAATGGGACGCATGCATTCAGGATCAGTATTTCAGTTGGTGTCTGAACTGGCCCTGAAGACGACACAGAGTTTAGTGCAGAATGAGCTAGGGACTGGCTCTAATGTGATTAGTCGGAGAGGTGGGGGGGAGAGGAGGGGCGTTCATGCTGAGAAAAAGTTAAACGTGAGGTTAATTCAGGATAAACCAAAAGCAGCAGGGCGGCATATCTCCTTCTTGGAGGGCTGCAGTGTCAAAAACATTTTTTGCCATAGCCAGCTCAGGAGTGACGGGATCATAGAGGCAAGTGATTCCTTTAATTCAGCAGACACTTTAACCAGCTGAATAGACTGAATAAAGTTGTTGCTGAATACAAAATGACTCAACAAACTCAAGCTGAGAGCCAAACAAATTATGAATAGTCACTTGCAACACATTTTCCTTTACGTCACTCGTCAAAATCAAGATTAATTCACTGGAAACGCTAAAATAGAATAAACAAAAGGTTCCCAGGTTATGATCATCTGGCTGGTAAACTTCTCCCCCGGTTGTATCTAACACAACTGTTGACAGTGCAGCTCTCCAGGAAAGGAGTTGAATGACCACCGTGCCAAAACATGTGCCAGCCTCGACACTTTGCGGACAGTATATGCTGCTCTGTTCGGAAGGTTAGATTAGAAGATTAGAAAGGCTGCATAGCAAGGGTGAGAGACAACACGTAAACATAGTGGGATCACTCTCATACTCTGCCCCACTCCTTACTTTAGACACCTGTCCGTGTGTCACTGCTGTGGATCTCAAAAAAGTTATATGCAAGTCTTGTGTCCTGTTTAGATGTGTGAGATCTATACTGTAATAGACAGGAATGAGTCCTAAAATCGGGAAATGAGTTACCATTTTAGCACTTCCGGTTCCCTCGTCTGGAAGTCAGAGGATTTTTTGAATGGGTTTTTAGTTAGATGCTTTAAATAAGGTCTGAGGTTAACACAAGTTTTGTTCTACGACATAAACTACATCAATAAATTCCACACTTGTGGATTTTGGATTCTTTATGTGTCTTTAAAAAAGGCGGTTGCTAACGAGTGGCTAAATGAGACTAGTAAATGTCATCACGTCGACTCGTCTGCCGTTACAGCCTCATTGTGTTGTATACTCGCGTTCATGCAACCGTGGTGTAGTTCGTTTATAGCCTAACGTTAGCTTTTTACTTCTAGTGATTGCATTTACACTTCAAAAATCATAAAAGTGGTGTTCATTTGTGAAGATTATCTTGCTGAACAAAATGTGTACTGTAAGTATCGTAAACGTGTGTTTGACACAGAGTTTATTTACCGCAATAACTCAAAACCCAATGGAAAAATCTTTTAGTCAAGGGAACCCAGGACGATGCTAACTTCCTGGTTGGCCTAAAAAAATACGTCATCCTTGAAGCACTTTATAATTACTGACACATTAGCATGGCCTGTTAGCTTTAAATCAATGACAGCAAAATGTCCCGCCTTGAGTTTTCTGTTAAATGTAGCTTAATTTCATCGATAATATTTCCCGCCCCTCAGGGGAAGGGGGATGTGCCATATAAATCACTGCTTAATCTTTCTAAATCAATGTGTTTAGTTTGAAATACATTGGGTTGCTGGAAAGTTAACATTGGACCATTAACATCAAGCATAAACACTCAAATATTCTTGCGAACAATAAGCACCTGCATGTTACTTTTGATGATTTATTCAGAGAAATGCCCAAAAAAACAACTTTGGACGACTCGCTGCACCATTTGAGTGTTTAGGCATCCCATAATTTTGTCAAGCAAGCTGAACGACGTAAAAGGTCACTCACTTGGCGTTGCCAGTCACAGGCTTCTTCCGGCGGAACATATTGAGGAAGCTGTTGGTCCCGCACTGAGCCGACTTCCCGTCCCCAACGTGCATTCGCACCACGTCAGACGTGGTGAAGGCGCTCCGGACGTTCCTCTCTGGTTTGGCGATGATAATGTACATCTTAGGCGTGAACATGCACCCCAGCGCCACCGTTACACTCAGGCTGACGGAGAAGGACGTGGTTATGATCTTGTAGTTTGAGCCAAAGTAAATTGGCACAAAGGCCAACCAGATGATGCAGGTAGTGTACATCGTGAAGGCGATATATTTTGCCTCGTTAAAATTGGCCGGGACGTTCCGTGTCTTGAAGGCGTAGTAAGTGCAGCTCATGATTAGCAGGCCGTTGTAGCCAAGTGGCGCCACCATGCCCACGTTGCTAGTATTACAGATGAGGTAAACCTCACTTATGCTCGGGTACGACTTGACGGGCATGGGAGGCTCCAGGATGATGAGCGTGATCTCCAGAGTTAGCTGCACGCTGATCAGCATGAAGGCGATGACCACCTGGGCCCAGGCGCTCATGAAACGGGGCTTCCTGGTGCAGATCTTCTTCTTGCTGCCTGCCAGGATGCGGGCGATGCGATTGGTTTTGGTCACCAGGGCTGAGTAGCACATGGCGGACGAAAGGCCCACCAAGAGCCGCTGCAAGTAGCAGGAGGCCACCGTGGGACGGGCGATTAAGGTGAACGGACAGATGTAGCCCATGAAGATGCCGGCCAAGATGATGTAACAGAGTTCTCTGCTCGAGGACTTAACCACAGGTGTGTCACGGTACTGGATGAACACGAAGGTGACAAAGGAGGTGATCAGGATGCCCACGCAGGAGAAAGCCACGGCCACTATGGATTCCACATCAGACCAGTCAAGATACTTCAGAGGCAGGGGCTGGCAGCCTGGGGAAGAGCAGAGATGTGGGGTTAATCTTTTGTTGGTACTGTAGTAGTATTTTTTGTGAATGAAAGGTACATGAAAACAGGTGAAAAGAACCAACGAGCGAGAGGACAGCACCACAGATTTGGAGACACACGGGAAGTCAGATGTTTAGCACAGATCAGAGCCTTCCAGGATGGTCTAAAATTGCTCGGAAACTAATTTGCATGTGTCAAAGCTCCAGTTCTGTCAGATTTATCTCTCATTTTATGCCAAATGTGTGCGTGTGTGCAGACACGTAGGTATGTGTGTCAACTCTGTCATGATGCGCTCGTTGCCATCAAACACCCAGAGGAAGTTCATGGAGCTTAATGGGAGAAAACTGACATCCCTAGACTTCCCCAGCTTAACACTCCATAAATTACATGCTGCTGCTAATAGCATTACAGTCACTGCCATCACAAGCAAGGCTATGCAGAGAGAAAAACCCACTTCTGGTCTGCGATGCTAACTCCCAATATGTCAAATCATGATCTGAAATTTTTAAATATGTTGCCTCAGGAAGCTTGGATATTTTCAACACAAAATGTGGAGATTTAAGAGCACTTCTGCAAAAGCACACTGAGGAACACTTGAGGGGAAAGTGTCTGAAGCGCACAGTAGCGAGCTGTTGCTGGGTTTTTTTTGTTGTTTGTTTTTTGACCACCCACCCAGCTTAGTTTACCGAGGCAGCAGCCGGACAAGGGTGGCAAAGATAAAATGCTCTTATCTGTATCAGTTCTTACACAATCCTCAAATCCCTTATTCCTCATATCTAAGCTGAGAAGACCTTTGAATAATTCAAAAACAAAGCTCACTATTGTGCTGTACATGGTCTCTCTGGGTAAATTCACGTTGACTTTGAAGATATGCCAACACCATAATGAAATAAAAAATGTAATTTTTTTTTTTTTTTTAAATCCTGCCCTAAATGAGGAAATGAGTGAACATATGGACAGTACAACCTCACTCTATGAATAGGATACCACCTCTCTCTATTAGTATTCTCCAGATAGGGACGTGTAATGAGGGTGAAGGGAGAATTTCTTCCTCGACAGCCTGCTGAAATGTATCCCCAAGCCTCTCATGGCAGTAATAGGATTTTACACCTGGGAACTGAGAGCTCTTCTCAACTCTATAAATCGCTGTCAAAACAACCACTGGGTCTCAACAAGGCAAAGAGCGGTGAGGAGGGAAGGAGTAGCGTGGAGGTTGAGACTGCTAAGAGAGCAGGGTCGTTGGACCTGGATGATGAAGAGCATCGGCGAAAGGAGGTGTCAAGGTGTGAAGTGTGGACAGTCTTGTGGGGGGATTTTTTTTTTTTATTGTGCAAAATCGTTTTAGAGAAAGGGTTTGTGCTGTTTCAGTGAGATTGGTCTTATAAGATACACATGACTTGATAAGGAAGCAGGCAAAAGGCTTAGCTAGGTGCAAATACATGAAAATAAGTGGGTGAAATAATGAGTTAGAGGTGGTTAAAGAGGACCTATTATGCTTATTTTCAAGTGCATACTTGTATTTTGGGTGTCTACTAGAACATCTTTACATGCTTTAATGTTCAAAAAACACTTTACTTTTCTCTCACCGGCTGTGCTGCAGCAACTTTTTTCACCTTCTGTCTGAAACACTCTGTTTGAACACTCCCCTGAAAAGCCCAGTCTGCTCTGATTGGTCAGCTGACCCACTGTTGTGATTGGTCAGCCGAACCAAACTCTTCAGACTCCCCTCCAGCGCCACTCTAACTAGCTTTGTTTGAAGGCGTGCCAAACTAGCTGCTAGGCAGGTATTATGCAAATGTGTGACTTGGTGACATCACCACATTATGGAAGAAAAGGCAGGATTTCAAGCAAGGTGTTCCAGGCAGTTCAGGAGCAGGGTTTCTGTGGGGGAGAGTAACTCCCTTTGGCATGGACTTTGGGCTTTGTAACTTTGCAGACCTTTTACATGCACAAACAACTATATAACACACTAAAGGAAAGAAAAAAAGCACAATAGGTCCTCTTTAAGGGATAGGAAATATAGAATATCAATGAACATTGTTTATAAAATCAAAAGTAGATTGGCTCAGAGTGTCTCCCCTACCTTCCAGGTCATTATCGGGCCACCATCCCAGCTCACACGCCTTGCAGGTAAACTCATCCTGGACGATCTCATTGTCCTTGCATGTGGTGCAGATCCAACAGCAGCTCACCTCGCCCTTCCTAATCACCTGCACACAGAGAGGCCAGACATCAACGACGAGGGGTCACAGACATCTTAGTAAGCAGTCGCATCACTAATCAAACCGGGACAAGAAGCACATCACGCCCCAAAGCAACCTAAACAGGTAGTCGGCATCAAGGGGATATCAAAGACGGGGATATGTTGGTACATTCTTTTTTTTCTTTTCTTGAGCCCCAGACATACTGTTTATAAAACAAGGCCAGCAGCTTTTAGATTCTGCTCCCGGAGAAGCTGTTACCAGCACTGTGATATGTAAAGCAGGGTGATAAGTGGGGCAGGAAACAAAGCAGATAGGGGGGGGGGAAGCGTGAGCAGCCAGGAGAGAGGATGCACCCTCCCTCAGGCGACTTAGAGTATAGCTAGACTGAAAACAATCGGCTCAAGATGAGGCAAATCAGGGCATTTCTTCAAACTGGGCTCAATACCAGTTTTTAATATTTGCTATCCTGAATTAGCTTTCCCCTCAGCCAGACAGGGTGAGGATAGGGTGATTTGTTCACTTGTGCAAACTTTGTGTGTGGCATCATTTAGACCGATAAGACTTTAAATCTCATTAGTAATCGTGAAAAGCACAAAGATTTTGTCTTTTTCACCCTCAGAACCTTTTTCAATCATGTTTAATTAGACTGAGAAAAACATGCCTGTAAATGATTTCCTCCTTCTTGAAGCATTTTATATATTATTTAGTTGATGAAGCAGGATGGCGAAATGTAGGACACAGTAACATCCCCAAAGTTTACTACCGGTTGAGGAGGCTTTGGATGATTAGTAAAGAGAACAAATGGGAAGCGTTGACTTTCATAGAATGGTGCATGACGTCCAAGCTGTGACACAGTTATCAGCACAAAAAAAAGTCATTAGAGAGCACAGGGGAAATACCATTTCCGCCTTAACTGATTGTGCTTATTTTTAGCTGTGCTAGCGGTGTGGACCTAGGGATAGCGATGATGGTTGGTCAGCCGGTCTTCCGCTTACAGAAATATCTGAACACGAACAACTTTTGGATGGACTGCCATCACATTTTGTTCATACAGTACATGTATGGTTCCAACATGATGTATCCTAATGACCCTTGACTTTTCCTCTATCACCACCAGACAGTTTTAGTTCAGAGTGACATGTCTCGACAACTACTGGATGGATTGCCATGAAATATTGCACGGATATACATGTCCATCTCAGGATTATTTGTAACAACTTTGATGATTTCTTAAAAGGACAAGTTCAAAATTTTGGGAACTTTCTTGTCGAGAGTTAGATGAGAAGACTGAAGCCACCACCAGCAGCCGACTATAAGCTTAGCATAAAGCCTGGAAACAGTTGGAAAACAGCTACCAGCACCTCTAAAGATAGATTAACACTTTATATCTCATATGTTTAATCCATAGAAAAAACAAAGATCCCGGCCAAGAAACAGTCCAACACATAACGCCCCCTAAAATGTATAATTATTGTTTTCATGCCTCAGGTATTGGTCGACATTGCTTGCTAAACATCAGCATTTGAAGCGTTATTTAACCTCCGTTGTGACAAGCTGGTATGACATGGTTGGTACCAATGGTTGATGATTCCTTGGGTTCTCTAGTTTCATATGATGCCAGTATCATTCTAGTTTTAAAAACTGAGCCTGTTACAACCTCCATATCAATTGAGCTAAAGCGTTAAAGAAATTTGTGGCGTTGAAATGAATTTGCGTTATTATTGCGTTAACTTTGATTTTTCTTTTTCTCTGCACAAAAGTTATTCTTTAAAATGTTAAAAACACCAGAAAAAATGTGCAGGCTGCTCTACTGAGAGTTCTATTGTGTGTACACAGTTTGTCACAGTCAGCCATGGTTTTTGTGCTTGGAGGTCAGAAGTTGAAGACCTCCGAGTTGCATGGAAAGCAGCATTAGTCTTCTTATGAGACTTTTTACTCTTAGACAAATTGGAAAGAGCATTCTTTGAGTATCCCTCTTGTGTTGGCGTTCTTGGAATTGATAAAGCACTTTACCGTGAAAACTCATTATGTGTGTCTGCCTGGCCAAACTCATCTCCTTGTTGCAATGAGAATTAGCTAGTTAGAGCAGGATCGATGTTAAATTAACTCTGCTGGCATTCACTTAACGTATATATACACTGGCACAGTGTTGAATTAACACTTCTAGATAGTTTTGGACCTCCAGAGTCACACAGCAAATTACCCACTGTTAATAACCATTGATTTTTCAGACTTCAGACTAAGTTAACACTGGTGGAGTTCATTAAACGACGGGGGATTTGAATGCCCACCTTGATCTGTCCTTTGGAGCAGGGCTCACTGCAGACTGAGCGGACCATATCGCTGCTGTTCAGCCACAGCTTGTAGTCGTCGATGCTTAAGATGCCCTCATGCCAGGAGCCCACGTTTAAGTAGTCATAGCCATCACTCACACCCTGTAGATTCATGATGTCATACCTGGATGGACACAGGGAGGGACGGAGAACCATGATGAGCAAGAACAAGTTTATTAAATGGCAACGGGACAAAAATGGGGGGCAAAGTAGAAAGGAGGAGAGTTAAAGATTACAAACAGAGAAAGAGGGAGACATAGAGGGAGGGGGGACGGAGAGAGTGACAGGTAATTTAATGATAACGATTCCGCAGCTTAGCAAACCTTTTATCCAAAGTCACTTAAACGGCTTTACAACCCTGTTAGTGTAACATCAAGAGCTCATGCCAGTGTGCACAGCGTGGCCTTTCTATCTTTATATTGAACCAGGATGTGCTCCACCTGACCTCTAGTTGACGGAGTAATGACACGCCTGTGTTTTCTGACTGTCAAATGCTGTCTGTCGGACTGAAGAGAGATGAAAGTGGCTGCCGCAGCGGACAATCCACTGAATCTGTTCCAGTCCAAACTAATTACATCCTTCTGTGCTCAAGATTGGTGCACACTCGTGTGCATGTGCACGCGTGCTAATGAGTAGGAGAGTGTTAGACGGGAGAAATTCACAGATTACAACCACGCTGAGGATATGAAATGTCTATTTCCTGCCTTTTTTCTATATTCTTACCACCTCCTCGTCCTCTTACCTTCCTGGGGTGTCTCCGTTTTCATCAAAATAAATCTCCTCTCCTGAGACTCCTCTGAAGGACGTCTTCAGCAGGTAGTCCAGCAGCTTGCTGCCGTCGATGGGGTCCATGGCCTCACAGAGCCCCGGCTTCCCTGGGCACAACTCCTTGTGCATATCATGGAGGCCGTGAGCCATGGCATAGATGGCATTGATGACAAATCCCATTTTACTATCCTGAACATAGTTTTCATGCAGACTCTCATTTCCTGTTAGAGGGGAAAAGAAAAGGGCATTAAAAGGATGGAAGAATTTCTGCAATTTTTACAGTTGAACAAAACTTTCTCGTAGGGCTGTCTTCGACCAAAGAAATTCTTCAATACGATTTTGTGGACTAATTGATTGTTTGATTTAGTCGACAGATATGTAAAACTGAGTTTCTCCACAAAGAATCACACAAAATCACAACTTTAAAAACCAGAGATGTGCAAAAAAGCATCAAAAACGACTAATCGACTTAAGAAATCTTAGTCGACTAAGACCAAAGCGAGTCGACTAATCGACTAAGAGGGGGCAGCCCTACTTTCTTGTTTGTCTGGTGTTTTGTGCTGTATTCAAACTGCAGTCACTCTGTAGGAACATTGTGTTTTCCACAATGCATAATTAAATTAGAACCAGACATGGAGAATCTATTGCAAAGCAGAACCTTCTTTTGCAGCAAAATATATCAGCATACAAGGAAATCACAACACGATGTCCAAAAGCTCAATAGGAAACAGATGTGGAGCGTAACCATAGTCTGCAAACGCCAAGTTGCACTTCCCCGTCAGCCCTCTAAAGGTGCTGTCTCACAGTCAAACATCAATGTTTTGGAGGATGGCAAGTAGTAAGGAAATGTTCCATTTTGTTTCATCCTTGTATGAAGACATTTCTTCCAAAGTTTAACACTATGTTTACATTTTCTTTGCCCCTTTTTGCAAGGTCACTCATGCGCGAAATTAACATTCACCTCCCGTTCGCTTCCATTCTAGCGGACGAAAAAACATTTGCATTTGGTGGCGAAGCAAATTCGCATCTTTGCATTCGAAGTGCAGTTCGACTTTGGTGTACTTTCAGACGAATATCTCCTCAGCAGGCGATGGTCACTCGCCTGCATTCGCGCATGTGTGACCGTGCCATTAGACAGCGCATTTAAATATATTGTCTACATCATATACATCAACATGCACATACAGTAGAGGGTGTGATCTGTTTCAATACAGCGACATCTTTTTCAGGTGTTTCAGCCTTTTGGGTGAACAGAGTGTGCTGGGTGAGCCATTCCTTTGTGCAGTATTTCAAAGTGTAAGGCCGTTTCCTTGTTATTCCTCATAAACAAGCCCAGTGCTGCACATCAGAGTTTGACTAAAGCAATCCTCGCTCTGGCCGAGAGCCTGAGACTGCCAGCATCAAGACATCTCACATTTTACGAAACTGCAGTTTTAAAACATTCCAGAGAGTATTGTGTTAAGGAAAGCATCAGTCAAACTCTTCCTGCTTACAGAGTGCAGGTGCAATTCGGATAAAATCATCACCTTAATAGTGGCAAGAAAAATGCACTTACCACCTTGAAGGTCTTTGGAATAAAAGAGGTATATGAAAATGTGATACAGAGAAGGTAGAAAAGCAACTATGACCGTACTGCTCTGAGATAGTAACAGTCATTACAAACCACTAATTGATTTTTATTTATCAGTTGATTAAAAGCATGCGGAGCAATTTATTTTAATGTCAATTTGATTGCATTGTTCATTGAATTACTTTTATTAGTTTTGTTGTGAGTGATTTGGAATTGTGATTTAAATGCTATTAACAAGCCGAGAACACAATTTACCATGATCACCTTTTGGGAGCAAAGGGAGAGGATATTCAGGAAGGAAAACAGAGAAGAAAATACACAGTTTGTGTTATTATTCATGAGTTTTGTACTCTGGTCAAAATTCAACTCCCTGTGAGGACAATGCTCCTATTTATAAACGACAAAACTATAATTTTTTCTGTTGTCACCCACCGGAGCAGACTTTCTTGTAGTTCTTGTTCTCCTGTGGGTGGCCCGCGAGGCGGCACTGGAACCGGTACTGCCAGAACTCAGAGAACCAGGGGTTCCTGGTGTTGGTGTCCAGACGCAGCTTCAGGTAGTAATCGTCAAAGGTATTGACCACCGCTGATTGCAGCTTCATGGTGATTCCTCCCTCTGCTTCCTGCTCATAACCCTCCACAACCTCGTAACGGTCTGCCCATCCATCACTGCAGGAGCAAGAGAGACAGAAGAAGAGGCTGTAAGGTAACGATCGCAGGGGGACCAGTAAAATATATTAAAAACAATTACAGTAAGAATAAAAGTCATAATTTAGAATGAGAGTCACTCCTTTACCGTACTGTCACATGTCTTTAATATTGGATTGTTGTAATTATAATTTACAGACTGACATGCCCATAAAAGTATTCACAGGAGTGACATCACTGACACCACTGTAGTTTAATTTCACACAATGTAAACAAAACAGGTTCCACTAATGCAGCTTTACTTTGAAGGATAGATTCTCTATTCTATTCATGACTTTCTGTCTTTTCTTAGGGGAACGGGGCAGTAGAGGTAACAAATCTTCAAACTGAACTAACTATATTGAGTCACAGATGTTACTGAATGAATGTGTAGCTTTAGCAGTCAAGCTGTCCTCACTGGTGCCCAAAAGCATCTTTGTCGGTTCAGCCCTTAGTTCCTTGTTAAAAGTTTATTAAAAGACCACAAAAGCAACAGAAATGATCATGATGTGATAACTCCACTGCAAATAGTCACCTGTTGAGCTAATAACCTTAGGACAGTGCTTGCATGAGCCCAGTTTTGTACCAAACTGAACACAACAACTTGTGATTGGACTTCTAAATGAACTGAAGACAGTCAGAATTGGCTGAATTTTGCCAGTGTATGATTGGTGATGCGTTCACTGATCGATGTACTGATTGTGCATTTGAAAGGTGATGTGATTGCTAAGAAAAAAAGTGAACAAACAAACAAATCAGTTAATTTCTCATTTCCACTTTTAAAGGGGGCAGTTGGATTATAGAGGAAGTACAGCATGAAAACAGAACCACTAAAATGCCATTTAGACATAAAGAGATCAAGATTAGGCGGTGCAACGAAAAATACAAGTTATTAGTTAGTTAGAATGGGGTAGTGCGTTTGGGCTGTGGCTGCGACCGCAAGGGGGAACAAAAAAAAAACACAACGGCATGCGGTAGAAAAATAGAATCAGAATCAACTTTTGGAAAAACGCAACCCGATGTCATGCTGCGGTGCCAATCCCGTAGTCGACGATCCAGAGCTGTACAACCCAGCCATAAGGGAACAAAAGACATTAATCGTCGCGGTAAATGGGCCATTAAAGTGACTCAGCCAGACCTCTGCACAACCCTGCGGAGAATTGTCGCAACGCCTGATCACGTGTGAATGCAGCAGTAACATTGAGTAAAAGGCGATATTGAAGTAGAGCAGCTGTGGGCTGAATCTCATGTTTGGCATGTCTGTGTTCAGATAGAGACTAATGGGAAGGTTTCTATCAAACAACAGCGAACGTAATGACAGAACAACATCAATGCACGAACCCAGACTCTAGGTCATGTGTTGCATTTAAATAATGAGCTTCCACTACAAGTAGGAAGACCACAGCCTCTACTCTTGTACGATGTTACTGTAAATTAGCGTGGCAGCACTGGTTGGAGGCTTATCTCAAGTCCTCTGCAGCAATCCTCAATTTAAGAGGATGGAAATCTCACCATTAGTGCCTCAACCGTAATTGTAGGCTTTACACAATCCCCTCAGCTTGCTTGTTTGTTTGCTTGTGTAACCCTTGGTGTGAGAATTTCTACCCTACCAGGCCAATTTGGACACACAGCTGGCCAGTGGGCTCTAAGAGAAATGGAAAACACTTCTGAAAAACAAATTAACAGATAAACAGCCCCACTCTGAGCTCTGCTCTCTCTCTAAATCTGAGCCAGTGTGGGGTTTCTGGCTGTATTTTATTCTCGGTCTCTCTATCTCTAATGTGGGCTCCAGGCTACTGCCTTGAAATACCTGTGCTATCGACAGCTACACACCAATTACGTATGACTCACCATGGAACCAATTACCTCGCACACATGGGATGTTCTGGGTGATGGATAAGGACGGGTGTGTGTCCGCGTGTGTGTGTGCAGGTCAAAGTCTCTGACCTTTATGTCCACAATTACCGTCAGTCAAGAAAAAGGAAGGAGACTTTCAACCAAATTTGTGAGAATGTAAGGAGGAAACTTTACAACCAATGTGATTAAGCTAGTATATCCCTTCTCAAAGGCTAAAAGACAGATGGATTCATACTAGAGATGCTCCAATCCCACTTTTTAAGTCCCGATACCGATAAAGATACCTGGGTATACCTGGGTTTATACCAATCCGATACCAAGTACCGATCCGATACCAGTGTTTAAGTAATAAGCTGTATGCCTCACTGTGTGGAAGTCACTGTTCTTTTATGTATAAAGCAACATCAGACTTGACTTAAATATTGTTTTCTTAACTTTATAAAACAAAATTTAACAAATAAATACAATTTCACAAACTGATTTTTTTATACATTATTAAAATAATGAGTATCCACAGCACCAGAATGAGGTATAGAGGGACTGACTCAAAATAAACAACGGTGCCCATGTTTCATAGTAATGAAAGAACATGTCACCCAGTGCAACGGTTGCGTCACTGGTGTGTTTTTGGATAGTTTCTAGACAACAATGGAGCTGAAACCAGAGCCAGCTGGTTATGTTTTGGCATGTGGGATGCAGCTAATAAAGTACAGCCTTAAATCTTAGCACAAATGCATTGCAAACATAACAGATTTGATATCAATATGCAGATTTATGGGGCTTGTATTGAAGATTTGTTTTAAATGAATGATGTTAAGTAAGGTAGACTAGGATCCATTAAATTATACATCTCTCTGCAACAACTACTGTTAAAGACAAGAACAATGTCAAAACATAAACTATGTCTGGGGATATCTGCCTGTCTCCTAAAATGTTTGCTGTATATTTATACACAACAATCCAACTGAGTCATCCTTTTCACTCTCCTAATCGAGTTTAGAGTCAGAAACACGTGAATTTCATTAGTCCGAGTCACATTTTCTTAATTCGCTCTGAGTGAATACATTCTCTGTCCCTCCCGCTCTCTTTCAGTATACATGTAGTACAGATAGACACACTCTCAGACATCTACCAAGTGTGTGTCATAAATGTACCTTACCTGACAGGGTAACTGCATTTAATATGGTCTATTCAGTACAATTCAGTGTTTAACATATTTGTTGTAACAGAACAGTGGAAAACAGATTGGTTTTTAGATAAAGAGAGAGGGGGGTGCTGTTCAACACTCTGCATAAATAATGCATGAGGCGTTGAAGGCATGCCTGACTGTTTCTCACAGTGGAGTTTGTGATGAAGTAAAATGACATTCTCTCTTCTCGCTCTCCTCTCTCAGGATCGCGCTGTCTGGCAGAAGTCCAAACAGCTCATCAAAACTCGCCGGGCCATCTGAGAGGCGCCTAATGGGACAAAATCTGATTTAATGTCACCTCAATGTTCCGCAACTTCACACTGCATATTTGAAGGCCCATTATTACATAACCTGAGTCAGATATACCGGAGGAACACCTGTTTAAGCCGATTAAAGAGTCAACGCTGTTCAAGTTTCTTATTAGCTTTGCAGTTTTTGTACTGAAGACAGACAAGGCAGTATAGGTCTGAGATATAAAACAGAGCGTATCTCTGATATAATTGTTTTAAAATCATTCTTAACATTGTTTTAACTTTTAAAAGGTAGGGTTGGTAATGTCGTTCAAATACATTGTTTGTTATATTTGTTGAAATTCTCATTACATGCCAACAACAATCCATAAATCAAATGCTCTGACAAAAAAAGAAAAGAATCTGGTATCAGTGGCTGTTGCAGGATTGTAACAATCCTGTCCAATCATTTCATTCAGCCCGAATGTAATGATTGGACGGACTACCTGCCTGTCTACTCTGCCCGTGCACTCACTGTGCGTCTACCTTTATTATGATAATTTGGAGGGAATGGCTACTTGGCAACTTTCTCACTAGATAAAGGGACTTTTAGAGCTAGTGCTGCTGGAAAGGAGTCGGCAACACTGGGCTCAGTTTTTCGTTTTTTCAGTTGGATTATTTTTAAAAATCTAGCGTGCTCTCCTTTAGTACTTATGTTTAATCCAACAACCCTCATACCTAAAACACAAAATAGGTAATTTGTCATTGCACTCCAACATATGAACATTTTTATTTGCTAGTGCTTTCCAAAATGACTGTATATAAGAAGTGGACATAGTCACCGTGACATCACCCATTGGTCGTTTGAAGCCTTGAGTTCGGCATTTTGGCTGTCGCTGTCTTGGTTTTTTGCAACCAGAGGTGGCACGAGGGGGTGGAGCTAAGAACAACAAATGCTAAATAAGACATTTGCAGGCGACCAAAATGTTACAATTAACTTTAATGAACTGAAAACACACTGTGAAAGGGTTAAAGTTTTAAGACGAAAACGTGGTCAACTCCCAGACCAGACAAAGTCGTGGTAGCAACCTGTCAATCACAAGGTAGCTACGCCCTAAAGCATCCCCTGCTTTATGGTCTATTTGACTCTAAATGGGACCATAATTTACTAAATGAACATCATGCTGCGTTGAAGAAGACTTGAAACTAGCGATTGAGACCATAAACTCATGTTTACAATGTTTACTGAGGTAATATATCAAGTGAGAAGTAGGGTTTTGCAACCAGTGGAGTCGCCCCCTGCTGGCTATTAGAAAGAAATCAAGTTTAGGGCACTTCCACATTGGCTTCACTTCTCAGACTCGGAGGTTGCTCACTGAAAATGACCGATATGACCATTAGAAAAGCTATTCACATGAAAAAACAAAACAAAAAAACGTGGAAGATTGAAAGGAAAGATTGTTGTCATGGTTAAAAGAAACCAACTTTGGTAAACTGAACCATGGAGTCCAGTGTCCATGTTACTTTAGAAACTAAAATACAGCACAAGTATAAATGTATTCAGAGCAGAGTGGAATCAAACAAGTAAAACGCACAAAACTGAGGCTAATCGTATCAGTTTAAACTAAATTTAATTTCTCCTTTGCCCTCAACTTACCAAATACATTTAATGAACCATTTAAGTCGGTATTTATCACTGCAAGTAAAGTCAGCAGGATGCTATTGCTTTGATACCACATGCTTAATAATGAGACATGCATATTTTGATGATTTACTGAGACTTGATGATGTGTGGCATTGTTTAGAGGAGCGCAGCATGCCAACAGCTGGATAATTTATAGAGTAGTATACAACAGTGAGTAGACTGAGAGCTCCCCCGACTCTCCCGGATGATCCAGTTCCAGTTTGATAGCACATTTGTATATTTATGAAGCCATGAATTAATTGGCAGGGCAGAGATTTAATCACATGCGCTGTTTCCCCTGGAGGATGAATGGGAAGAGTTACTTTAAAAAGAGGAAAGGGAGGATAGGGGAGTCAAGAGTTTCCTAATTGCTCTATGCGAGTGTTAGAATAAAAGTTCAGGTAGTTAATGGAAAAACTTTTAAACTGTCTGCCATTCACAGACCACTAGAATATCAACCGGTATAATTATTAAAATTACATTATTCTCAAAAGTAAAATCAGGCTTTAAGTCACACACACATGCTTCATTTACTCCCATCATGACTTTTTGTCTCTCTTTCTCTTTTTGCTCATTGTCCATCTATCTCGTTTTCAGTGGTGGAAGAAGCTCCCAGATTGCACAGTATGTAACTGTTAGCAGGAATATGTGCTTAAAGGTTCTAAATGCGAAATCGGGAGCATTTCTATTGCCACCATGCGGCTCTCAACATAGCAACGGCTGAGCCGGCAGCTCACAGCTGACGGTGCTAACAACGCTAACAGTGCAAACAATGGCAACAGTGCTGACAGAGCTTTACCTGACCGGAAGGTGGGTGCTACGCTTCCGCAACAACGCCATCAGTCGGGACGCCGTTATCAGCTGTAACTGTCGTATGAGAGCAGTACAGAGCAGTGGCCATGAGCTAGTCACATGCACGAACATGTGCTTAAAGGCACGCAGCCGGCCCGGCTATGTCAACAAAGCACGGAGAAGCTCAGATTACAACACACACAGAGGGAGAGTGACTTCATTCTCTGCTCAGGTAGACATTACTCCTCTATATCTTCACATAGCAAATAGTTGTTTGCTGCTATATTAATGCTCTGGATATAAATTATAAGCAGCATTTTGACCCTCAAAGTTCCAAGGCAAAACTGAGTTTTTGTGCTATTTACATTTATTTGACTTTTAAAGTCTTTGAATATGATTTTTGGAACATTATTACCTGGGCTATTTAAAAATAAAGAAATGTTTGATGTGAATGATTTTGAATTATTAATATTTCTGTTTCCCTTGAAAAATTGCTGTTACAAAATGGATTTTGTGAGAATTCTGAGGGTGTCAAACATGACAGCTAATTTGCAGGACAGTCGTCCAACTAACCAGTGGAATCTGTGAGGTTTTTGGTGTAAGTGTGCAAGTAGGAACTATGGGCCAAAAAACAGTTAATGAAACCAACTTTATACTTCGGACTTCATCGGAGTCAAGGATCAAAACCAAGAATTTGAAAAATATACAAAAGCACCATCCTGGAGCTCATTTTGCTCACAAGGACCTGAGCTGTTGTTATGTTGACTGATACATGAGATACACCAATTGGTTTATGAGCAAGCCTCTCTTAAACAGTGGGCGGGGGCCATTTCTACCACTTAGAGGAGGACAGTTGTCAAATGAAGTGAAGTAAACATACAATATTTCCTTCAGAAATGTAGTGCAGTAGAGCAGAAATATAAAGAGCATAAAAAGAAAATACTAGAGTAAATGAAAAGCACCTCAAAACTGGACTAAAGTACAGTACTTAAGTAAACGTAATTAGCTATTTTCCACTACTGCTCTCTTTAATTTCACACAACAGGAGCTCTGTTTGTCTCTATGATGATCCCACAACAACCTTAATTAATTTGAAACTGCTCTGGCAGAAGAAATATTCATACAGGGGTTGTTCTCTCCTCAGCTGAGCACTAACGCTCCATCTCCAAAACTCTCTCTGCCTTTATCCCTCTCTCTCTACTCTCCCATTCTCCTCCATTTCTCTTATTCCTGCAACTCTGCTGAGTTAAAACAGGAGTGGTGCTGGTAGCTTGTTAGCTAGATAGCAGCATGACTCTCTTGAGGTGACGCAGAGGACCCTGGGAGAACCGGGGAGCCTTTAAAAGCCCATCCAAGCTGCTTTTACTAATTCATCATGCCCCAGTTTGAGTTGGGAGATCAGTCTCCTCTACATCGACAGGGAACACTGCTGGGAGAAAATCCTTTTTGCTTTTTACTACCAAGGGACGTCAATTCACCACTAAAACCCTTGACAAAGTCTCTGCATCCAACATCAGCGGTAGCTGTGACTGATGGATGACAAGATCTTATTATCAGTTGGTCAATTTAATGCCAAACTATTACATAAGGTTGGTGGGAACACCGCTGCTCAAAGACTCCTACATTTTTAAAAATGTAGGAGTCCTTTTTGGTCTTTTGGTTGCTCTTTATTGCAATAATAACTACTCCAGATGCATTTTTCAGTTTAACTTAAAGCTTAAGTAGGTAGAATAGGAGCAATTATGATCAAAAGCAATTATTTTTATAAAACGGTCACTATATCCTGACAGTAGCGCATGAGACAGGTAATCTGAAAAAAAATCATGTGTCCTCTGTGCCCTCCGATGCTCCTAATGGCATCTGCAAGATTTCACAGACCGGAGGAAAACAACCAATCAGAGCCGAGCTGCCGTCTCTGAGCAGCTGTCAATCACTCGCGAACTTCGATCAAAAGGTCAAACTAGGCAGCGCTGATCAAATATGAATTAATAATCTGTTACTATAATGCCTATTTCTCGTCTCAAATGTTTTCAGAAACATCTTGTAGTGCACTGTTAAGCTGTAAAATGAGAAAGTTCGTTGTTGCCATTTTGAGCTCAGTTGAGGAAATACCAAGCAGCGCCCAACAGCCGGAGCAAACTTTCTCATTTGTGAGTGATTGACAGCTGCCTCCGTTGAATGAACAGCCAATAGCAGCGCTCTCTTTCTGAAATGACCTGTGATTGGCCAAAGTAGATTTTTTAAAGGCTGAAAACAGAGCCATGAGGAGGTGCAGAAGTCTAGTTTTATCTCAGAACACTTGAATTACATTAAGCTGAAAGGTTATTATGGAGTTTTTGCCCAATGATGCCAAAAACTTAGAAGACCTTGTAGGTCTAAAATAAAATATGCATCATTAAATTTGTGGGAGCCTGCAAATTTCAGGGTGCAGAGTGCCTCTCCTTTTCTTTTGTGTATTGCTGTACAAACTGTCCAAAACCTATGATTTACAAAGATATAAAACAGAAAAAAATGAGATATCCTCACATTTTAGAGGCTTATTTTAGTTGATTTCTGCATGAAAAATTACTAAAACGACTTATCGATTATCAAAATGATTGCTGAATCATTTTCTTTCAATCATTATTGTTTTCATAATAGTGTCAGCACTATTCTGTTGCAGATGCCGACAGATTTGTGGTGCTTTGAGTGTTTGTGGTTCAAATTTGTTGCACCTTCATTCACCATTCTCTTTGTATATATGTTCTATCCATACACTGTGGTCCAATATTAGCTGTCTGTACAAAAAAAGCAGCATTTCAGCTTTTACGGATCAGGATGTGACAACTATGTCCAGATGCAAAGCCAGTGTGCTATTTTTGATCACTCCAATGTCATTCAGCCATCCCCTCACACAGGGGAACACAAGGCATCAATTGGAAAGAGAGAGATGTCCTTGACAATGTGTGGCTGCTTTCAATTAACATCAGAGGCGTGTTATAAATATTCAGATGCAGCTCATTGTGCTCCCCTTGCTCAGTGGAACACAAACAAATGCAATCACGAATCCCGGCTGAACTTGAATATACTAGAGTATACTAGAGCCACGTGTGTGCGCGTAACGCAAGCAGGGCTCCATTACTGAATGAATGTGTGTCCTTATCTTATAATTACCATCTTTGTTGCTGTTGTTGCTGGGAGGAATTTTTCAGATGGCAGCCATATTTCCCGAGAAGGGACTATTGTGTTCGGAGCCCTGCTGACAGACTGAATGACAGATCTGCAGTGAGACGATCACACCAACTCCGTCATGAGCCCAAACAAAATCTCCATGGTGACTGTAGCACAAGCAGCACACAAGCCTTTTATTCCGGCGGTACAGTAAATCCTGCCCCGCTAACAATAATTATATCGAGCTTGATTCCTGCATGACGTGCCCCAGTAAACTCTCACTAAACTTGCATGAAGATTGCTTCAGCACAGAGGGTCAAAAGGACAGAATCATGTTGCACAGAGAGAATAATGGTTAAGATGGAGGATCGGCACTCGACTTCACTCCTTGTCTGCTTTTTTTCTCAGCCCCAGCCCACCTCTCCACTGCTCCGCCACACGTTCTCTCTTGCTCTCTGAGTCCTTAAGTTACATTCATAACTAATGTATCAGTCGCTATTGTGCGCTCACTGGAAGCCTATAACGAAAAAAACATGTTTCTGGAGAGTGAGCTTAGCAAGAGAGTGCAGCATAGTGTCGGTCGTGGGGATCATGCCACACACATCTCAAGATAATCCCGGAAAGGGGAAGAGGAGAATTGTAGATGATCATGAAAACCTGCCTGTGATTTTAGGCTTAACACAGTCCTGCAGTATGTAAAGGAAGAGGGCTATCATCCCTTCTTTGTTGTTTAATTTATCTTTAAAGGTGCTAATTTTGAAATTCAGAGAAAATCTGATTGAGGGATTGCCTCCACATGGCTCTGAAATTGGCGACATCTGAGCCGGCAGCTGGCCGATAACGGTGCTAACAGCACGGACAGCACAAACAGTAGCCCCATTTCCACCGCAGGAACTTTACCCTAGAACTAGGAACCGCAGGGACCAGCTTTTAAAATAAGTTCTGGGGACTTTTTACCCCAAAAAAAGACCTGGTCGGGGGGTAGTACTTTCAGAACCTTCGGGGTTGACTTTGCAGGGATGACAGTCGCTGATTGGTAAAACACACACACAGTGCTGCTGCTTCAGCGGCTTCAACTTGTATACTGCTTCATTCATAAACAAGGAAGTACTCTAGTATCGATTAAGGACCATTTTAGGACTAGGGAAGAACATTTTTCTTTGTTTGATAACATTGTAAGAAAAGTTAGGCTCTGCTGTCGGCCTCCTGACTCATTAAATAAATAAAAAAAGACAGAGAGAAAGAGAGAAAGAGATCGCGAGGGCGAGCTGTAACTTTAGAACGTAGGCACGGGGGTGCCGTGAATGAGAGAAAAGTTATTTTGTGATTGTTTAATGGCAGTGACGTCCTAAAGCACAAATAAATAACCATCAAACACTTAACAGATGATTTATGTGGAGACAGACACTCTTAGTTTCATTTTCCTTCTCTGCATTTCATTCATTACATTAAACGTGCATCTGTAAATACTATGCAGACAAAACCTAAGGGCGGGGTTTCAACGTGTCTTTTAGATGAAACGCGCAGACACACTGAACTGCAGGCTGCAGAGTGTGTTTACTGCTGTGACCACCAGCAGCCCTCGTCACATGTCATGTTGCTTTTCCATACGTCAGCGGACTAATTCGCCTTATCTTCACAGGTCTTTAGGCCGCAGTGGAAACGCAGACAACAGTGGGCCGAGGGAACCTTTTAGTTCCTTGAAAAGTAGTCCCAGGACTGAAATTACCAGGAACTTCTTGGTGGAAACGGGGCTAGTGTTAACCTGAGGGGGACCGGAGGGTGGACATTACACTTCTGCGACGCCGTGGGTTGGGACAGCGTTATCAGCTGTAGCCGTCGTATGAGCGCAGTGCAAAGCGGCGGGCGTGAGCTAGCCAGTGGGGCACGCTCACTGGGACTCACATGCACCAACATGCAAACGTGGGACCGGCTACGTAAACAAAGCATAGAGAAGCTCAGATTGCAACACACACAGAGGTGAGTGACTTCATTCTCTGCTCAGGTAGACATTATTCCACTATAAAATTAGCTTAACGTAGCAAATAGTTGTTTACTGCTATATCAATGTTCTGATTTCAAAATTTAGCACCTTTAAATATCCATCAAGTTACTAAAAGGAAATAAATACATTTGTTTGATCTTGCTATCCAAACAGTTTTCATTAATCTGAATACATCTTATAATGATTGATTCAGAAGAATTTCTGAAGGATGGATTACACCAAAGCCCAGAAACAAATATTCAGTCTCAACCCCTTGTACATCTACGATTCTGGATGAGAAAGATACTCATTTATTTTGGCGTTGTTGCCATTGCTGTTGCCAGAGATAAGGTCTCTTTTTGCTCAAGCCCTGCTATTTGCCAAATTACTCGCAAGTCAATAGGCAGAATTCCACATCCTCCGCGCTCTCCTTCCTGAGATGGGTAGGAGATGAAAGCCTTAGAGATGACAGGAAAAAGGCAGCTAAATGTGTCGCGCCACAATTCCCCTCTCATTCTCTCTCTCTGGCCCCCCTAAACGTTTCATTTATTCAAGCTCAGAGCGAAACCTGAGTCCCCTTGTTACAAGAAATCGAATAGGACAGCCAAATGCAGAAATCCATGTGACACACACAATATGGGGTCACAGTTTTCTTTGCACCTCAGCGCAGCCTCAAAAGACACAGTCATACCCTGCTAATGACTTGTGCCAGAACATCCACATTGCTGTGTCAGTGTCCATTTTGTCAGAAATAAAAAAAACACAAGAAGCAAGCATTCAAAATGGGACCCAGACCAAGACTGTGTATGTAAGACAGGGGCAGAAACGAGCGTTACATGTGGAAAAGCAGCTTATGCAAATGATGTTTAGTAATAACAGCATTCAAGTAGCATTAGAGGGAGAGAGAAAATGAATGCTGCTAATTGCGAGAGAGTGAGCAGGCGGGCAAATGGGTAGGTGGGTTCACTCCATGCTGCCATTCAGAAACTAGGCTGGGTGCTGGAGAACAGGCAGAGAAGGAGTGATAACAAAAGACACTGTAGAGTAGATGTATATCTGGCTCGTCAAAGCTGAAAAAACTACTTCATGGCAATTTCTCTACATTACCGAGTAGGTGGAAATTCAATCGGGATTCAGAGATTTACTGTAATACTCGGTTTAATGGCGTTTGCCTCGGGGAAACTTTAGTTAAAACACACACTGCCAGATATTTTCATGGATACTATGCATTCCTGTCAGCTCACAGATATATCACATTCACTACTACCAATTTGAAAATCCAGTTTATGAATCACTTTTATTTCGCAGCTCTTTGAAAAACGGTAAGCCTGCGTGTCACCTTCACTTTTTTGAGTTGGCATGACCTCGAGGCCTGAAAGGAGACGGCACAAAATGTCAAAGAAGCCACAATGATTTTCAAAAATAGGTATTGAATTGTTGGCAGGGAGAGAGCTTGTTCTTAAGCTTCTTAATGACTATACTTCCAATTGTGAATTGCTGTGCCCAGCGTGCACCAGATAGCTGTTGCTAGGTACATTTTACTCCTACTAAGTGTCTCTGTTATGTAACTGGTTATACAGTTAGTTGCGATGCACAAATTACTTTTATAACAACAGATTTTCAAGGGCCAAATATTGGTGCCTGGTGTGCAAAAATCATTCGAGGTGAAAGATTCCAACAAACATAATCTATAAAAGCAGCAAGTGCTTCAGCGAAAAGACACGTTGGCTGCAAGCGCTGGTCACAGCTCGCTAACAGCAACATGGTGGTGGATCTATAATAATATGGGCAGCGACCTCCTGGGAGTCATTGTGTGTATTGCTCTCTGTGGTCGAATAACAGGCATGAAGTCTGTGGCCATTTTACTGCATCAAGTGCACTCTAAGTAGCACACACTGTTCTACACACTATCCTCCTGGTCAGCTTAATGGGAAATAACTCTCCTCCACAAGTCGTGAGGCTGCACTCAAAAGACGAATAAGGCTTCTCCGAACATGAAGTGGAACAATGATTTTATTTCCATGGATTATATTCAGCTCATAATGTGTATTACATTCACCTGCAGCTGTTGCTTGCTCTCCGATGGTCATTAAAATGACTCCTCCCTACTGTGAGACTGATTTCCGAGTTATGTCCCATAAACTCACTGGGTAAAAAAGCTATACCAACTTCAAAGAGGCTTTGAGAAAAAATGTTGAGGCTTGATATGCTAATTCATTTTGGCAAGGTCTATTTGTGATGGAACTGCCATATGCTGAATTATGTCTTTGATAGGTAAAGCAAAACTGTGTACATTTCTTTAAAAACTGCTCTGTGAAAATACATGAACTCCCCCCAGGCTCCAATTATAAGCCCTATCAGACGACATGTCTTTTTTTGAGCCAAAGCTTTTATGAGATTATCTGAAGTGTTTTATGCAACAAGTCCTCCAAAATATACAACAAAATCTGCCACCGCTTTGGTGAGGTTTTGGCATTCAGCTACTTAGTTAAACCATAGACTGTATATAAGAAGTTGACGTAGTCACCGTGATGTCACCCATTGGTTTGTGGACTGCCGTTTTGAATCCTCTAGTTTCTAGTCCTCTAGTCTTTCAAGAACTGAAAACACACTGTGAAAGGGTTAAAGTTCTGAGACAAAATCACGGACAACTCCCAGACTGGACTATGCCATGGTAGCGACTGGTCAATCACAAGGTAGCCACGCTCTAAAGCATCCCCTGCTTTATGGTCTATTTGACTCTAAATGGGACCATAATTTACTAAATGAACATCATGCTGTATGAAGAAGACTTGAAACTAGTGATTGAGACCATAAACTCATGTTTACAATGTTTACTGAGGTAATAAATCAAGAGAGAAGTAGGATCATTTTCTCACAGACTTCTATACAATCAGACTTCTTTTTGCAACCAGAGGAGTCGCCCCCTGCTGGCTATTAGAAAGAATGCAAGTTTAAGGCACTTCCACATTGGTTTCACTTTTCAGACCCAGAGGTAGCCCACTATTAAACTTAAGTTGATTTTTGTCCACTTGAAGGCAGCCCAACAAGCTTCAAACACAAAATTGACCTGGTTTTTGACTTTATAGATCAATTTATAAAGTTGTTAGGGTGAACTTGTTAGCAAACAGCAGACTATTCACAGATCTGACAAACACAGAGCAACAATTAGCATGAATTTGATGAAGTCCAATATTCTCTCTCTGTTTCTGTTTCTATTCCCAACCATGCTTAGCTTTCTCCTACCCGTCTCTCTCTGTCTCTACCTTTATCTCTCTTTGTCTTTCATTACATCGGTCTTTGTTACATCTCTCATGGTGGGGTCTCCGCCTTAATCTGTGGACAGACCAGCAGGACTCCACACCCAATGAATCTAAAGTCTGCTCCTATCTACCTTTAACCAACCTCCTGCAGAATTGACTGACTCCTAATCTGCTCGCCAACCAGCCTCCAGCTCAGCCATACAATCATTTCCTAAGCAGAATGTGTTCCTCATCTAATAGAATCACTTTGAAATGTACTTGAACAAAACAAGAAGACGCACATCAATGTCGTCTTGATTGGAATGAAGTGGATAATCTATATCGGGAACGTGTGTTTGTATTTGTGTGCCAGAGTGTATGCAAAGAATAAATGTATGTGTGCAGTCATGGAGTAATGGAGGCAGCTGATTGGCGAAATCGTGATTGACATCACAGAGAGAGAGAGAGAGAGAGAGAGAGAGAGAAAGACAAGAGCCCTGTTGACTGACAATAGCAGAGCAGAGTGGATGTAAAGTGTTGAAGTGATGCAGAGTAGAGTCTGCAGGTCAGGGATAAAGTGGGTCGAGCATGCTGCCACACCTGGCCCTCGTCTGAAGAGCAGGTTAGCCGAGCAGCTAAAACAAAAGCTCTCAGATTCTGCGTGTTTATATAGACGCTGCTCTACAGCGTTTTTATCTGCCTCTGTGATGTTCCATGATCATCTCCACATATGAGATGTAGTGGAAAAAACACAGCGCTGCCTGCTCTTGGATTTTCCAAATCTATTTTTGTTTGGTACGCCATCTCTTATGCGGCTTTGTTTGTACCGAGTGCAATAAAATGGGAGATGTATAAGGTCAAGGAGATGTATAATCCAATAACTGTCTCACCATCTCACTCACTTTGATGGAATCAGCTGCACACAAATTATCCCTACAAATAAACTGATTATCCTAAGGTAGTGCAATAATTAAAACACCAATATCCTCAAATGTAATATGGTGTGGCAATCTGGTGTGTGAATTTATTTTATTAATTATTTATTAATTTATTTATTTATGTATTTATTTTGATGTATGTATATTTCATTATTATTATTATTATTATTATTATTATTATTATTATTATTATTATTTCAATTCATTATAACTATATTTTATTATAATTATATTTGTATTATATATATTTTAATTATTATTATTATTTAGAAAAAAGAATCCTCGCTTGTTTTTGAATACTTTGTTTTTCAATTTACATTTACTATCTGTTATTATATGTACATATTATGTTATTTGTGATGGTTTAGGTTGTTGTAGCAATTTTTTTAAGGAAACAATAAAAAGCATGATTTAAAAAATGTAATAAAATGTAAAATGTAATATTTTGAAAACACTGTTGGTTGACTGTGATGAGAGGTGATGCATTTGGTGTGGTGATTTGATATTTAAATTATTACGCTGATTGGCCTGACGGGATGCTATACTTGAAAATAATAATAATAATAATAATAATAATAACAATAGCAATGACTGCAACAGTGCCTGTCTGACTATGAAGCAACTTGGACTTATAATGCATCCTGTTCCTGTCATATTTTGGCTTGTTCTGGCTGGATTGTTGCCATATTGATTTCAAAGCTGTTAAAGATACGATGACTTTTTTCAGGGCAGAATATCAACTTTTAATTTTTACAAGTGTTGTAGTTGACTCATACAGAATGTAATGAAACATTTATCCTATTTTTAGACCCTTCCCAATTGCCTATTGTGATACCAGAGTGCACACTGGTGTGAAATTGTAGTGCTGCACAGTAATTGGTTAATTTTTGGATTAAAAGTAACAGAAATGAAGTTGTTATCGCTACATATGTATGTGTTTCTCGATACAATTCAATCTGCAAGCCCCAGACAGCACAAGTTCGACCTGCATTGACAGATTTTTTTTGCTACTCTGCGGCAGTGGAAACAAGCTGCAAACACAACATTGACATATTATCACCTTTTAAATTGATGTGGTGAACATGTTAGCAAACAGCTGCCTATTTATACATCCAGCAGACACAGAGTAACATTAGTGTTAATTGAGAGTCCTGTTTGTGGCCACCCAACGAACAATGATCCACTTTGTTCACCAACTAGTCGCTAACTTTGTCCGTCTGCTGTGAGGTGCTGGGCAGGTAGTGCCGTAAAACCAATGAGTTGAAAGATATGACATGTAAAACGCTTCGTAGAGCTGAGGGAAACTGCAGGGTTGTGTGATAATCCTCTGTGTCACTACGAGTGACCCCTTTTACAAACGTGTCATCATTGATGCATTGTTAATATAAAAAATGTTGATTATAGCGGCTTAAATGTCAAAGAAAGTGCCGAAGACTTCAGTTGCACATTTCTAACTTCTGTCCACTTTGCCATTTTTTTTGTGGTACATTACCAGTTTTAATGCAATTAGCTTTTTGTTGACACCAGACTTGGCACAGTAAAAGATAATCATTTTGCAGTCACAAAAGAGAGACCGAGAAGTGTGTTAGATGTTCAATGTAAGAACGACAGATTTCCCCTGTCTGTACTCTTCTTGCTCTGTCACTTTGTTTCATTCACTCTTTGTTTGTCTTTGTGTATCACACACACTTCATGAAAGAGGCTTCTTTAGAGGTGAAAGCATGAATTAAGAAAACAAGCTCCCCTTTGATGAGATAATACCTGTCTGACAGCTTCATTCAGTTGTTCACGACATGCCGGGAAACACACACACACACACACACACACACACACACACACACACATGGCTTGGCATCTGTGTTAGCCCAGACTTCCTCTGTCATTTTTACACACTCTCTATCTCCTTCTCTTTCTCTCTCTCTCTGACCCAGAAGCATTTCTTCCGCCCATGGAGACTTCCACAAAAGCTAAAAAAAGACCCACTTTCCCATCTCCTATGGAGAAGAAAAGAAAAGGAGAGATATGGGAAGGAATGTAACCCCAGAGTGTCATTATAATGGATAATTTAAAAGACATGCTCTGCATCTGAAAAGAAAAGAGTGCCTTCCCCTGCCAAGAAATTAAATATGCACGTATGCATTGAATATAACACATACAATATAAACAAAGGCTGTTAAGAGCAGCACTTCTCTTTATTTCTACCACTGGGAGATATTACAGGAGATAGGAAAGGCTTCCTCAAGGATAATGGCTATGACAAGAAACAAATCCCTCAATGCTTGCCAATGGAGTGTCTATTAGACTGGAGAATCTTATGTATGATGAATGAACTCATTGCCAGATTTTATCTAACGCATCAAGGGGTCATAATTCACATCTATTAAATACTGTGACTATTCAAACGAGACGATTTTAAAGTTTTCTGCATTTTTCTTACTGTCAACAAATCTCATGACAAGACCAAAACCAACCTTGTGTTAATCCGTACCTCAATGCTCTCCTACTTCCCTACACTATCTGTGGCTCTCAGCTTGAATGCTGTTGGTTCATACCGAAGGTGGAAATCTTTAAAAACTGGACGCTATTATATAGTTTCTCTTTTAAAAAAAAAGAAGACAAAAGAAAGGCTAACTTCCGAAAGTTATCCAGCCTTTATAGCAAATGTCACTCAAACAGGTGTAAACAGCACAATTGTTCGGGACTATTTTCAGTGGATTAATACACATTTAGTGCTTCAGTGAGTATTTGCAGCATCAGGATGGTGTACGTACAATTGACTCTAAAAATATCTTTTTCAACAATCTAATTCAAACATCAAATCTTACCGTAAAGATTCTTTCTTAACACATCTATTTGTATGAACAAATAACACACAGGGAGAAATCTATAGCCTCAACACACATAGGGCAACACAACCACTGTATCTTTGAAAAGCTGTTGTTGACAGTCAGTGAAATGTGAAATAATCTTTACATGTTAATGCAATTTGAACATGGAATTGTTCGTCTCGACTCACCCTTTTCTTTTAAAAGGTTTAATGCATTTATTCTCAAAGTGGGGTCTGTGGCACTGTCAGGGGTGAAAATAAAATAATTTGTTATAAATTATAAAATTGTGCTGTATCATTAATTAATGCATATCTACAGATGTGGACCATTTGCACCAATAAAACAAGCATATTGTGTCCATTACTCCCATCAATGTTAGCTTTGGGCAAATAGAAAAAAAATGCTGATATGATTGTGACACACAGCAATAAGTTCATTATTTTTAAGTTGAAGCAAGTTAAAGTTAAATTAAAAGTTAAAAATCTGGATTTATTAGGAAGAGTCTTATTATATTATGTTATATTATATTATATTATATTATATAACTATATTCTTTAGTCAGTCTTGCTACTGTTCATTTTCTGAAAGCTTTTAAGATCAGTTACTTGAAATGTATACATGCTGTCAAGTTGGGTCCAAATGCAATTTGAATAAAATCACCCTCTGTTTAAAAGTATATGATTATATACAATAAGTGGTATTAACATTCAATAATATTGCAAATGTACCTGCTGTAGGACTAATAAAGGATTATCTCATTGTATCTTAACGTGGTTCAAATTGAAATGTGTTTATGTTTATCACTATGAAACAGGTCTGAAGTATTTCATTTGAAAAGTTTTAAAATACAAATGGTTTCAATGGCATCTAGAGTACAAGTGGTAGTAACCTTAATCGGTGTTATGATTAAGAGGGGGGCCTTGGGAAATTTTCTCCCCTGTAAGGAATCCCTGGCCCCAAAAGGTTTGAGAACCCCCGTATAGAGCATCTTCTGTGCTTTATAAATATGTCTCCAGATTGTGCATTGTCAAAAAAGTCTTGAAATGATATTATGAGTCTTAATCATAAAATTACCCCTTGCGTGCACATCTTTTTATGTGGAAAGGTACAGGTCCTAATGTTTGAACATTCAGAATACTATGAGCCAAAATCGGAACAATTTAAAATGAATGAACAAAGAGTAAAGATGGAAGCTAGTGTGCTGTATTTTGTGTCTCAGATTCTTCCTGTTAGAAGATGATGGCTCAGAATTTGAGCTGCACTCATGCAGTGTTCATCAAATCTCCAACGAATACTGCTTAGCTAGGCTACAAGTCTCGGTCGTCGTCGGTTAGCTGTCTTATTAATGTCCTCCACATGTAACATACGGCTGACAACTGACCTACAACAGACCTCCTCCCTCTCTCAAAGATTTGGCATGAATGAACTGAAAAGTAGCATCAAGGTTTCGGTGGCTTTTACTGACAAGTGTGAATGTTCCTAGAGGGCTATTTCATGGTGTAATGTGCCGCAGTATAAGTGTGTGAGACGACTCTACTTGCCCTTTTGTAATGACTAAGATTGCAGCAGTCACTGTCACTCAACATTGACTAACAGACAAGAGAGGAAGAGGGAAAAAATGGAGAGAAAGAGATGCAGTGAATATCAAGAGGTGTAATCACAAAAGGGATAGATTTTTACCATTCAGGTTGATTCAATAGGGTGTTAAACAGATGTGTGTGTGTCATCTCTTTGATTGTTAAAAGCAAAATCACAGCCATTGCCTTGAAAAAGCAAATAAGAGACAGCCCAAGAGGGAGAGAATGGACTAGAGGCTTTGTTTCCCTCTCTAGTTTTGCGCCTGTGACAGAAATACCAATTATTCATTGCTGGAGAACATTTCTATTCAGCGCTATTGGTATGTGGTCTAATTCTTCTTGGTTGCCTTGGTGACATGCACATCAGGAAGACAACACAGCATCTTGCAGCCTCCCAGCCTGTTAACCGATTTCTTGCCATCCAGAGAGATGCTCTCAACTGTGAATCAAAAGGTTTAAAAAAAACAAACAAAAGAAAAACACATCCATACCTGCCGATGAGGAGGAATTCCCCAAACACTCCCAGTCTCCTCATGGCCATCAGGAGACCTCGGACGGTCATGCCCTCGCAGAAACACACCACTACACGAGCTTTGGGTAGACGTTCCCGTAGTTTCCTCAAAAGGCGATCAAAGTGCTTCTCCCCCGCGTTACTGTAGATCTTGTCCGAGTGGGCAATGCATAAGCCTTCCAGAGAGGCCAGCTCCTTGAAGGCCTCCATGCCGCTCTCCCCATAGTTTCCTGCAGGTGATGAAGAAGAAAATAGACTGAATTCAGACGGAAAACATTACTGGAATTAAACAATATAACATTTTCCTTGTGAGATGTATTTTCACTGTCTGGTAATCCCATTTCTCAAATTAGCCTTTGCGTATAGGGATAATACACTGGCTGTGGCATTTTCGCTAATTGTGAGCTCAACATATGGGGCATTATTTCCTGATTGTAAGTGACACAATCAATGTTTTTTAGTGATAACAAAGTGTTACATGTTTTGTTACTTGCGTCATTAAACGCTTTCAACCACACATTTTTGATTATTTCACTGATGGATAATCAATGTTGTGCTTAAAGCATCCCTCCCATTCCCCCAGTGCCTAAAGTTCTGACTGAGCTGAAGCTCTGATCCTCTCATAATGAGTGTCAGAGAGTTTACTGGCTACTGATTGCAATCAAAGCCAAAAGGGGTGAAGATAGCTGTCCTTGTTTAACGGCACACCATCCCAATCAAGAGCCCTGCAAAGCTGGTTTGAGCCTAAATCTTCTATTTCCATGCGGACTGCGGTGCTTGACAACTGTGTCACGATCTGGATTGTTGATAAAGCCCACGGCTCTTTAGCATGAGAGCTGGATTACGCAGACAATCCAATCACTTGTGCATGCTTGAACATGTGTCTGTGTGTGTGTATGTCAAAAGGAAATTAAGAGCCCTTATCCATAAATATCAGGAAACATTTGCTGTGCTATTGTCTCTCTCTCTTGATGAGAGGCCAGGTTCCTGGGGGCCTCCATGCCGCTCTCCCCTTATATAGGTGATGAAGAACGAATAGTCCATCTATCTGTGTGTGGCACGGCTTTATAGAGGGAGGAAGACGGCAACTGAAATAGGCATCACAGTAATGCATTTACTCTGGCACACAATGGGCCCATGTGTTGGTCTTCCAATGGTCCTTTGATGATATTTTCAGTTGCCTCATTTCACTCTCCCACTGGTAAATGGAAATAATGATATCCAATTATTTTACTCTTTCCATCTAGGCTGTGAGACAGGTGGGTGGTGGTGCATTAGATGACAGCCCATTTGACAATGACTACCAAAAACCTGCTTTGAGTATTCCTGCCAGACTGATGATAATCAGGACAGGTAATTTATGCAATTTCACAGCCCTAGCTGTTGCTACGGGAACAAGCTGCATTTATAACTTGTCTAAGGTGGTGGAGGGAGAAAAACTCACGAGCTTAAGTCAGTCGTGACCACCGTTTCAGAGATAACTAAAGACAGAGCAAAACAAACAAGTGGATTTACATTTACATGACTCCTCAAAGGTCAGGGTAAAGTCTGCGTCACACAAATTAGGATGTAAAGTCTCAGTTAGAAACATTTACTGTGGCTCCAAACGTCTCTTGAAAAACTGAACCTATAGTCAGTATAAGGATATATATTTACACAATGAAGAAAAAACACAATTTAATTAAAGATTACAAGTTTGTACTTTAAACTTTTTTGTAGAGTATCTACTTTTATCACTCACACTGTGGCCTGTTGAGTAAATGATGTTGCTCGCAATCAAATCCCTCCCTCCCCTGACTGGTTTTTCATTACTCTTAAATTATGACTTCAGTCCCAGAGGCACCTCCTGCATGTTGAAGGTCAGATAGCTGACGCCACCTAGTTATGTCTCTGGGTACTACAGCGCCCTAACGCCCTCTCTTCATCTATCTGATAGCAACCTGTGTTCAAAGCCCCTCTCCAACACCTGACTATAATAGGACTTTCCAAAGATGTTTTACACTCCCCATGCATCCGCAGCTCCTCAAGGGGGGATCCTGGGTAATATAGCCTGTCATATTTTGGGTGCACATCACTGACTGTGTTTCACTAAGACTTTAATAAAAAGCTACGGACAAAATTCACTTCACAGTAATTACTCTGCCTACCCAACCCGTCTCTCCCTTTTTTACCTTCTGTTGTACTGTTCGGCTGAACAAATTAGCATAAGAGCTCTCAAAAAAGAAAAAGTGAGCCCATCGTGGTGTGGAAAAACTGAATACTATTATTGCTGGGTTTTCTGTGGAGATAAGACTTTTTTATTTTAATTTACATGAATGTGGTGAAATTTGAAACATTAATGACATTTTTCATCCCAGCCTCATCCTTCCTGACTTAACCATGCAGGAATTAATTTAACATCTCCAAAATGAACACCTAAATTGTTAATGCTAATACGGTCCCTCATGTGTTTGGCTGGATGCTGACTTCTAAAAACTTGCTACGAGGACTCTAATAACACAGCCAAGAACCTCCAGCTTTGGTTCAAAACATGCTAAAGCTTATAACAAAATGGTAAGGAGGACAAGCACATACTGTATATTTCTCAAAAAGAAACAAAAGGAGAGACCACCTAATGTTTACTCAACATCCACTTTCATGGACTCAGAGTCCATAACATAGTACAGGTTATTTAATAAATGCAAACATAGCCTGATGAAGCAT